>BMAC01001402.1:62341-79677 GCA_014905375.1 Phtheirospermum japonicum
ACATAATTAAACACAAATCAAAACTAATGTAATTAATAAACATCAAACACACACACACACACACACACACACACACACACACACACACACACACACACACACACACATATATATATATATATATATATATATATATATATATATATAAAATAAATCAAACCCTAATTATAAAATATTAATAATAATTCATAATAATTAAAATAATAAATTACCTGTGGAGGCGGCATCGGACGGCGGAGGGACGGCAGAGGGCGGCGCTGGGCGGGGAGGAATGGAAGAGGGCGGCGGACGGACGACGACGGCCAGCACCTGGGCGGCGGACGGACGACGACTTCTGGGAGGCCGAGGCGAAGTTTTTTTTTTGTTGAGGTTTTGACAGAATGAGGCGGGGAAGGAAGGAGGGGCGATTTTTTAGGTTAGAATCATGATGGCCTTGGCCGTCAGGGACGCCGGTTGTTATATGCTGATGGTCAAGACCGTCAGCTATATATTCATGTTTTTTGTAAAATATTTATATCCTGACGGGTAAGGCCATCGGAATCCTTAAGGGTCGAGGCCGTCAGGAAACGCTGGTACTTATACGCTGACGGGCGAGGCCGTTAGGATAATTAAGAGGGACAAATTCCCGCTCTTTCCCTGAGGGGTTACTGACGGCGAAATTTGCTGACAGCCTAGGCCGTCAGCAAATCCTTCAGGGACGTCACCGCCAGGGAATCCATCAGTAATGTTGGTTTTTTTTTTTGTAGTGCTTGACCTTTTTCCCGGGTGTTGGCTGATGGCATGTGACTGTGTCTTGTCCCATCCTCAATTTCTGGTTGTCGTAATTTTTGCTCGATTTATGCACCAAAGACTGATCATGGAAACTATTGGTTCGGCTTGTCTTTTGACCTCGGCCTTGACCCACTTTACTCAAGTTTGAACTCGTTAATATAAAATAAATTAAAACCCTAAAAATACGAAAAAAAATCACAAAATTAGATGAACTACAAAAATTCAAAATATGCATATTGTTCACCCTTAGTTTTACCACAACAAGTATACGAGTTTCAATCATAGTAGTGGATGAGCAAGGTTGTATACAACAAGTCTAATAATTAAGTACGTCGATTAAAGTAGTTCAAATTTGTTTAGAAATTCAAATATCAAATGTATAATTAATATAAAAATAAATATTAAAAAAATATTAAAAAGAGAATATGAGAGAATGATGATTCCTAGATGATGGTTTTGGTTGATAACTTATTTAGTTTTAAACGTCTAATGTTACAGGACTTCCCCAAACTAAAAAGTACTCCAGTTACATAAGAAAAGGTGTGTTGTCTAAATAACCCGCATGTCCACAGCTGATACATGTAATTCAGCTAAAAATAAACCCGCAGATTATAATAGCTCATGTCAATCAGATGAGGCCGATCACCATGGCATCCCATGCATGAAAAAATATATATAAAATATAATGGGTGCATACATATATCACAATATAATTAATTACAGATTAAACGTTATAATTGGATACAATAAAACCCTATCTTACTAATTATTTACTAATATGCCCCATAAAGTTTATCTAAATTTAAAAGCAGACCCTAACAATCTAAGTTAATACAATGAAAACCCTATTTTTCTAATTATTGACTAAATTAACCCATAACTATCTAATTATATACTTTATGTACGTATTTTCCTAAATAATTATCCATTTAACCCTAATTTCAAAATTATTTACGATTAGACCCCTACATAATTAAACACAAATCAAAACTAATGTAATTAATAAACATCAAACACACACACACACACACACACACACACACACACACACACACACACACAACACACACACATATATATATATATATATATATATATATATATATATATATAAAATAAATCAAACCCTAATTATAAAATATTAATAATAATTCATAATAATTAAAATAATAAATTACCTGTGGAGGCGGCATCGGACGGCGGAGGGACGGCAGAGGCGGCGGCTGGGCGGGGAGGAATGGAAGAGGGCGGCGGACGGACGACGACGGCAGCACCTGGGCGGCGGACGGACGACGACTTCTGGGAGGCCGAGGCGAAGTTTTTTTTTTGTTGAGGTTTTGACAGAATGAGGCGGGGAAGGAAGGAGGGGCGATTTTTTAGGTTAGAATCATGATGGCCTTGGCCGTCAGGGACGCCGGTTGTTATATGCTGATGGTCAAGACCGTCAGCATATATTCATGTTTTTTGTAAAATATTTATATCCTGACGGGTAAGGCCATCGGAATCCTTAAGGGTCGAGGCCGTCAGGAACGCTGGTACTTATACGCTGACGGGCGAGGCCGTTAGGATAATTAAGAGGGACAAATTCCCGCTCTTTCCCTGAGGGGTTACTGACGGCGAAATTTGCTGACAGCCTAGGCCGTCAGCAAATCCTTCAGGGACGTCACCGCCAGGGAATCCATCAGTAATGTTGGTTTTTTTTTTTTGTAGTGCTTGACCTTTTTCCCGGGTGTTGGCTGATGGCATGTGACTGTGTCTTGTCCCATCCTCAATTTCTGGTTGTCGTAATTTTTGCTCGATTTATGCACCAAAGACTGATCATGGAAACTATTGGTTCGGCTTGTCTTTTGACCTCGGCCTTGACCCACTTTACTCAAGTTTGAACTCGTTAATATAAAATAAATTAAAACCCTAAAAATACGAAAAAAAATCACAAAAATTAGATGAACTACAAAAATTCAAAATATGCATATTGTTCACCCTTAGTTTTACCACAACAAGTATACGAGTTTCAATCATAGTAGTGGATGAGCAAGGTTGTATACAACAAGTCTAATAATTAAGTACGTCGATTAAAGTAGTTCAAATTTGTTTAGAAATTCAAATATCAAATGTATAATTAATATAAAAATAAATATTAAAAAAATATTAAAAAGAGAATATGAGAGAATGATGATTCCTAGATGATGGTTTTGGTTGATAACTTATTTAGTTTTAAACGTCTAATGTTACAGGACTTCCCCAAACTAAAAAGTACTCCAGTTACATAAGAAAAGGTGTGTTGTCTAAATAACCCGCATGTCCACAGCTGATACATGTAATTCAGCTAAAAATAAACCCGCAGATTATAATAGCTCATGTCAATCAGATGAACATCCCGTACCCCGTCTACATTACTTATCTTATTGCCTAAGCATGTTTGAATTATTAAATATTTACAATTAAATGTAAAAGCTGATCAAGTACTCACAAGAGATCAAAATAAGATAGAGTGAATTTATATAAACGATAAAAGTAGAAACATCAATCTACTCCCATGTCTAGAATCGAAGCGATTTAGCTGGAAATGGTTATATCAAAACAAATCATGATTGATAACACATGAAAAAACTTAATCTAAAAATTAAAAGGAGTAGAGAACTATTCAGAGTTGTAGTGACTCATGGGGAACTCCATCTTGTTATCCCATGGATGGAAGGGTGTGAATCCTCCATCATTGGGCTCACAATCTCCTCCAATAATATGTAATTAATCTTCTTCCATTGTCTCTAAGATGTTTTTCATTTTCAAGGGGTGTAGCGTATTTATAGGGGTCCAAAAATCCTAAATACGCAAATCTTAAAATTCTAATTTCGTGGTCACACCCGACATGTAAGTCAGGTGTCAAGTCGGGTGTTTCTCCAGCATCTTGCAAAATCATCTGCACCTAACTTGTTAGTCGGGTATCAAGTCGGGTGTCAAGTTGGGTGTAGTATAAGTTGTGTACTCGATGTGCACACCCGACTAGTATCATAGGTGGCAACTGGTGTGTGTCTTCCTTCTCACATTTTGCCTCTAAATGAACGAATTAGACTTAGGTGTCTTCACAAAAATAGTAGCTCTATCTCTTAGATTTCCACATCAACTTGAATCACCTAGATTAGACTTGGTATAGGAGAGTTATGGCTCAAATATAAAATTGCTGCAATGCATTTTCTTTAAATGTTCTTATTTTCGCTTCCTTAACTTTTGTTTTTGATTTCTTCTCCTTTTTCTTCCTTACTTGTGCATCTTTTGGTACCCAAACTTGGGGTTGTGAACTCTTGTGTTCAAAAATGACTCATAAAACTATCATTTATCTATAAAAAAAAACCCAAAAGCACAATATTTTCCAGGAAAGAAAAATCACATGAAAAGTGTACATGTAGCCTATAGAATGCTCTGAATTATAAATACTTAATTTTTCATGTGAACAAAAGCCCCAAATTTAAATAACTGTATTCCTTACCAATGTACTAAAACCTAAACTTCTCCTATGCTTAATAGGCCAATAATCAAGATTCAAACAAGGAAGAATCATGTAACTCTCAACCAAAAACACAGTTACCTCATAACTGAGCATCACGAATCTCTAAAATTCGAGAGGGTGTCAACAAATTCGTATAAAATTTCAATCATAGTCCTCAGAATATATATGTAATCTTTAACTTACCACACGTGTATAAAGACTGTATACGGTTAAGTCAATTTACTATGTGCTAACCCCATAGGATTGCCAAGCATCTTAATATCTCCACCATGCTCAAGGCACATACATGCGGCTCGTGAGTCAAATGTCTTTATTAGGTTTTAATGTAGGCTCTTTGAATAAGTTTTATGTAATACGGATAAAATGACTATAGATTAAGCATAAAAACCAATATTAATAAACTTCACCCCAACATAATATTTGAAGCTTATAAATATAAATTGAACTCCTATGCCTCACGTTAACCTCAGTATACCAAAGCCTTTATAATTTAGATCAATAAACCTCCAAACTTATACTAAACAAACTAAATAATCTCAAGCCCTTTAATAATGTAAGCCATAGCTTAAAACTAAAAACCAAAAATTACAAATAACAAGACATTTAATAATGTAGGACAATAACTCAAATATAACAAGGAATCTAATTCCTATTTCATGTTTAAATATTGATTTAAAGAGATATACGAAAGCTCATAGTTTTAAGGTTACTCTCATTTTTGTCACAGCGTACCAAACATAAATTTTCCCAATGCCAATATACTCTATATTACCCACATAAATGATCAACATTCATTAAAATATAAAAGAGAAATCCAAGAATGTAAACTAATTAAGACTACCTAGTATTTATGTTGTTAACAATGAATAGGCTAAAGGATCAAACGAGATAAATGTAGAAATTTTACTTATTGGAGATACTTTATTTAAGAAATCTTGAAAAAAACTGCCAATGATTTTTTTCACAAACCACACGCATCTAGGCCTCGACCAAGACCCAAAGCAAGTCTAGTGAACACACACATATTGAAGGAATCACTCAAATAGAACATAACTTTAAAACATTTGTTTTTGGATTTATATGAGCTCACAAGCTATGTCAAGTGAATACGACAATTGAAAAATCCAATGGATCCACAAGTTGAAAGATAATTGTTATCAACCCTCAATTCCACTATAGGACTCCTGAATTTTCAATATAAAAAACACAATAAACTTTCGAATGTCTCTTGATTCAAACTTTTCCACAAGAACGATCTGACATCCACTCTCAAGAAAAATTAAGAAATAAAATAAAGCAATGTATGTGCTAAAAAAATAAAATCCTAACATCCAACTATATGAAATGAAATATAAAGTACAATTTTCGAACTCTATTAATGCATATCCTCACCCAAACTTCAAAAAAAAGAAAGTTATATGAGAAAGATAGGTGAGAAATAGAATTTTAAAATATAAGAGTTATAAGACGTACAAAACAACTTAAGAGGTTACTGCCACTTCGAGCGTCGAGATGAGCTCTCTTCTTCATCTTCATTTGAGCTCAAAACTTCCTGAGGTTCACATATCAACTCCTTCTCAATCAACACCAAATAAGATGTTGTATCCTTAGTCCAATTCTACTCACCACATAACGTCTTGAGATCATAAGTTTTGAAAAGAATGAAATCTCATGCATACCTTGTTTTATGGAGGCAAAACCTCCAATTTTTTCTCCTTCTCGTTAAGAATTTGTGTTTATCCTAAAAGATCATATCAATAAACCTTGGACCTATTACCGGTATACATTCTTCTTTGCTCACTCTAAAACAAGCATTAAGAGGAGTTATATATGAAGATTTTACCTTTTTCTTTCATGGATACTCTCCACATATTTTCAACAAATAATCTCCCATTATTTATTTCTTCATCATTCATCATTGCATAGAGAACCTCTATCTCATGAATGGTCACCATATAGATGTTAGAACGAGCAAAACGAGTATTTTCTAGGATTAAGTACATAACTCAAAATGGGGTTTCTTATCCATGTCACCTACATCGAGACTAGGCCATGCGCATTACCCCGCGTTGTCAACATTCTCCAAAAATTGAGGTTGAAATTCTCCAGCTTATTCTCTATTTCCATTACATGCACCACCAGAATCTTGAAATTCTAGTTTGTATATCATACACTGAAAGATAATAGGTATTATCTCCCAATTGGAAGATTAGTATGTCTTGATCACTTGGATCATCTCCTTGACATTCTACGATGCCGAAGAATTTCGAAGTAAGCCCTTCAAACGTATCCCAACTCTTTGTAAAGAAGCATTTCTAACCCATTCTTCAAACAAGCACTTTATATCATTATAAAACTAAAACATTTAAGGCTTTCCATTTTCGCAAAGTTCATCACCGGAAGTTTCCTTTTCAAAAGTACTTTACTTCGCCCTATATGAGATAGATTGGGTATTGTGAAATTGAATTGTTCACACTTGATCAATGTTTTTCCTTTGTATGAATTTATCACGATTACTATAATTAGAGCTCATAAAAAGTTCATCCCAACAAACATGGATTAATTCCTATATTATCCACAAAATATAGAATCATCTGATCATTAAAAATCTATACAAAACACATGCATAAAAGGGTAAGAATAAGTCTTCAATTAAAAATCATAAGATAAAATAAATCATAAACCTTAACCATGCTTCTAATAATCTATAAATTAATCAGGAGGTTCTAGAATACATAACAAATAATAAGTATAAAGAAGGAATCCATAAACTCAAACCCTAGTTTTAAAAACATACAAGTTTTTCTTTTTCCCCCCAAATTGAATCTTTAAAATATATGAATTATGATGTATGAAAAGTGTTTGGTATGTAAAATAAAGCTAATGTATGTATTTATATGTGTTGAAGGCATTTTGGGTGTCAAGGAATAGAAGGGTTCTAAAGAAAATATAATTTCTTATTAAAAAATGCAACATCCTCATACAAACTAATCGACGCTCGAGTTGGCACCTGACTTAAAACTTAAGTGCTAGTTAACTCGAGTGCACTCCAAAAATTATGAAAAACTAACCCACACGACGTACAAGTCGGGTGTCAACTCAGGTCCGTAACTCGGGTACCGGAGTGAGGCTACACCTGACCTCACACCCGACTTACAAGTCGGGTGCCAACTTAGATGTTGAAATAACTTCTTCAGAAGCATAAAAACTAAAAAAAGAAATTAAATAACAAGAAAGGAAATTAAACTTTGGTGTGGTTGCCTCCTAATAAGCTCTATATTTAATTTCTATGGCTAGAGAATGACTTAATTCTAAGAAAAACCCACCTCGAGTTTCTTTCCGAGAACATCCTTGTCATCATCTTCCTTGCTACGACTGCTTTTATCAAAAATAAACTCGTCATCGCTATCATCAATAGAATTATAGAAAAGTGCAAAATGAACTTATTTATTGAATTAACAAAGTTTAAGAACTCCTTTTTCCATATTAGTTGATGCTCGTGAAGTATATAAGAATGGTCTTCAAGAATTAAGCGGCACATACGATCATCATGCATGTCAATACCACAAAATCAATATGAAAATCTGACATTTCGATATTGATGATCACATCTTCCACAACTCACTTTAGATGAACCACAGTTTGGTCCACTAATCACAATATCATGTTCATTATCCTTAACCTTTTTAGAATCTAAATACCCCAACCTAATTTATGATATGTTTCTAAAGACATAATGTTCACACTCGCACCTAAATCACAAAGAGCTCGTCTACCACAAAAATCTCAATGTTGCATGAAATCACAAAACCACAAGGATCTTGTTTCTTCTTGGGAAGTTTACTACGCATAAATATATTACAAGTCTCATCTATCTCTTGTCTATTGATCCTCACAGGTTCTCCACGCATCTATCGCGTACCTCCACTTAAAATAATAGCATTCAACGATGATTCAAGCTTTTGTGCACCTACTTTATAAATATTTGTCAAATGTTTAAAATCTTGCTTGCAAGAGTACGAGATCGCGTGTAGGTTGGTAAGTTAAATTGAGTCGATTCTCGAGGAACAACCAATCGGAATCTCAAATGTTTCTTTGATCATAAATAAAACGTAAACATGTATAATTGGGTGGGGGTGGGGGGGGTGGTTTGTTTTGTTTATAACTAAGAATTTGAAAATCAATAGTAAATAATTTAAATTAATTATCTTGAACTATTTAATCAACTAGAAATTGAATCATAATCAACTAAGAGCAGTGAACAAGGTTAAATAAAAGCAAATATAAGCATGAACTTAATAAATGAATGCAATTAAGAAGCACGAACAAGATTCAAGTATAAACGTATAGAAATAGCATTAACGAAATTAAACAACCAAAATGAAGCATGAACGGAACTACTAAGCATGAATTTAATCAACGAAATTGAAAGTAATAACGATACTATCCAAGTATCCAAGTCTCAACATCAACAATCAAAATCCTAATAATAGCAATTGTCTAAAAGCATGAATGGAGTAAAGTAGATTATATGAAATTAATTCTCCAATCACCATGCATAAACTAAATGAACTGAATTAAGAGATGAAAGATTATGAACTAAATTATCCAAAGTCTTCAAGGTATCAAGCATAAATTAACTCAAGATCCGAAAATAAGAACAATAATTTAAAAGCATAAATTAACAAAAGTGAAACTAGAAAACAATTAAAAGTTTAAGAGTACTTATTGGAACTAATAAGTGCAGTAAATTCTCCAGCTATTCCGGAGAGAAAAGAAAGATCTTGGCCGAAGAACGAGTTGCGTGCTAACGAACGGAGCTTGGGACTTGCGATTCTTGTATCTTCAATTTTGATCCTCTAGATATGTATCAGGAAATGGAAACGAGCCTCCTCTTCATCTAAGAACCCTAGGAATATGTGTGGTGTGGTTCAAGATGGATTAGAAGGGGGTATTTATAGTTTTCTCAATTCTTCGAGCACAAGTTAGGTTTAAAAACCGAATCTGGGCCCGATAACGGTGAGCTTAGCGGTTGGAGTTACCGCTAAAGCTACCGCGAAAGCTACCGTTAACTTCTCGCTATGTGTCTCTGTCCATCCTTAGCGGTCGTGGTAGCGGTCAAAGGACCATTAAGTGTGCCGCTAAACTCTCTGTCGTCTCCTAACAGTGGGACTAGCGGTCAGGTTACCGTTAAGGCCACCACTAACTCCTCCTGGGTCTCTCTGTCGCCCCTTAACGGTTGTACTAGCGGTAGTCAGACTGCTAGGGGTTCGCGGTACCGGTAGCGGTAAGAGTTACCGCTAAACTTACCGTTAAGTGGTAAAAATTGCTACTTCTTCGCCGAATAGCTCGTTCTCGTCTCTCGATCATCAAACTCCGTCTATTAAGTTCTGAACTCCTCTGGTTACTTAGCTATATGGGGAAAAATAGAGAATAATCATCCATTTGCATCAATAACTATCAAAATGCAGTAAAATAAGCTGGAGATACGAAAATACATAAATAAGCTTAATCTATCCAACTTTTACCAAAATTAACAATAAAAACAAACTAAAATATTAATAAAAATAAGGACAAATTCATGTTAATCAACTACCCCACACTTTATTGGTTTGTTCTTCCCTGAACAAACGATAATTTCAAAGAATAACAAGAATGAAAATAAGTTAAAGCAAAGAGTTGTGTTGTGCTAAATAGATAATTTTGAAAATATAGATACGGGTAACGCAACCTCAAACTCTAAACCATTATTACATTGTCTCTTCAAAAACAAATCATGCTTCCTCTCAAAGGAAAATATATATATATATTTGTATACTCAAAAGCACTCAAGAATTTCTTATAGGGACGTGTTTACACTCAATTCATCAAGATACATATACAATAAACAAGTACTGAAAATCATAAAACTTCTCCATCACGTTTAAATATGTAAAAAACAAAGAATCAAAAAAGGTATTTGCAAGTTGTAACGTAGGCTCTTTGGACGAGTATAAAATATATAAGTCATGTGGCTAACTCACGATCTAACGTGATCAACAACTCACCAAACTATTCTAATCACGAAGCGATGTGCTTCACCTTATTTAAACGAAACCTCACTTAACTCTTATAACGTAGCCCTTTAAACTAAGGCTATTTCTCAACTCGCAATCCAAAACCGACTGATGAACACACCACTTAAACAATATAGAAACATATGATACACTTCTTCTTTAAAACTCAACTCTTGCCCCTTAAACATTATGCTTCATAAGAAAATCAACAATACTAAGCACAAGCCTTTATAAACATAGGCAACAACTCAAAAAAATTCACCATCCTCTTTTATTCTTTCTTTCTTTTTTCTTCTTCTTTTTTATTTTGAAGGATGGTGATCCATAACACTATTACAACATTTTGATAAATCCCTGACCATAATTCCAAAACACAAATAACCAACAACAAAAAAAATAACTAACTCTTACCCAACGCTATTAATGACGTAGGATTTAACTCAAATACACTCATGGCTATAGGAAATGGATTATTTGGATATGAGGGGCTCATTCGGAATTTATAGTGGCTAATATATATGGATATGGCCGGAATAAGGGTTTTCTTCTGTGCCCAATCTTCATGTTCAAAGCTAACTACACACAGTGATTTCAAAGAGATCTCAAAATAGAACTCACTCAAGTGCATACAAAGATGATAAACACTCAGGTCACTCACTGTCTTTTGCATGAAAAGATTTTGAATTGACGCTGATTTTAAGGTTTTGCGAAATTGTTTGCGTCCAAGTACCATTTTACAATATATAAATAATAATTCTGAAATATTTATGCACTTATACACGCTCAAAGACAAGAACCTCAACTCATTCATATTCAACTTCGACATATAAGCCAGACAAACACAAACAAGCGCATAAATAGCAATTAATCACGAGATATTACTAATTATTATAGGCCATAAATTCAAATTCGCACAATTTAATAAATACAGATCATCCTCGACTACCCTCCCCCTATCTAAAAATCCGGCAATCTCCGGATTGCAAAAAATAAAAATAAAAGCAGGAAAGGAGTAAGAAAACATCCCTGAACACCAAAATGGTCGAGGCGCTTAACGTTGAAGTCATGCAATTGACCATCGTCTCGATTCTCGTGATTCGAATTGTCCTGATTAAAAAATACGAAAAACAAAACAGACTAACGAAGAAAACAAATTACAAATTAATTAAATTTATTTTTTTAAATAAAAAGGAAAACATAAAGCATAAAAGATACCAATGTCGACATCCACCAAAACGGCTCAATTGCCCGGTGGCAAATGATCAAAATGGTACCTGGTAGGGAACGACATCCATGGAGTCGGGAGGCGGAGCAGGCTCCCATTGACCCATGAATTGGGCAAAGTTGGCCGTCAAGGCCATCAACATCTCCCGATTTATCTCGCTCGCCTCTCTTGCCTTACGAGCCTCCTCACGTGCCATTTGTGCCTCATCATGCGCTGAACGAGCCTCTTTGAAGGTGAAGCAGGAATCCTCTCTAGCCGATTGAACATCATACTCGACGCCAGACAGACAATCATAGACATTGGCTTTAATTCCCGCATAGTCGGCTAGAAAGGTGTCGAACTCAGGCCGACTAAAGTGTGATGATCCGCTCACCATCCCATAATCAGACCCAGCGTGGGTCCTAGCATGAGTTCCAGCATCATTACCGGTATACCCGCCATGCTCCTCCTGCTCAGCTTGGCTCTCATCATTGGCCTCGTCATCATCATCATCCTCATCCTTATCTCCATACGTCCAAAGCGTAGTCACTGGTATCTTCTTCCCTCTCGGCTTACCAGGAACTCGCACCATCACTAGTGCAGAAACTGCATATCCAGAAGGGTAATTCTGCCTATCCAGAACGCCTTTCTGTACCTTCTTTAGTGACATAGTTCTGGATTGGCAGACATTCCAGAACGCCTTTTTTTACCCTTCTGGATTGACAGACTTTCTAGAAGGGTAAAAAAAAACTGTTCTGGAAAATAATTTTTCTGTTTTAGAATGGTACCATCCCATGTTCATCCGCCACTTTCCAGAACGGTTTTTTGAAATACCGTTCTGGAAAGTATAACTTACAGAACGGTATTTGAAAATACCATTCTAAAAGTGCGACTTTCCAGAACGGTATTTTTAGTTACCGTTCTGGTAAGTTATACTTTCCAGATCGGTTTTTTGAAAATACCGTTCTGTAAAGTACATTTACGAGAACGGTTTTACAAAAGTTACCTTCTAAAAAGTTTAAAAAAATTAAAAAAAAAATAAAATGAAAGCAAGAATACACCAAAATCAATAATAATAAATACCATGATTATATTACCAAATTTTAATTAGAATCTAAGACACAACAAACTAAAACTAATATTAATACAATAATATTTTTGATTCAACTATATGAAATCCAAAAAAAAAAAAAGATAAAGAATATTTTTTATTCAACTATATGAGATCAAAAAAAAAAAAAAGATAAAGTCTTCCTCAGTTACTTTAGCTTTATCAAAGAGCCACTTGCACTACCTGCACACATAGAGCATACATATACCGTGTAGCATATAAAAAATATAAGTAAAACATATCAAGATCAATAAATAACAAAACAATAAAATAAATTAAAATAAATAATAAAAATCGCAATCAACACACTTATATTTTATAATTTCAAACTTACAAAACACCCCCCATAGATTTTTTTAATTTTGAAAGTTAGCTGTTTTTATTGTAATTACATTAAACTCAAGGTTATTTTTGTAATTAAATTTGGTAAAAATCATTACGTTAGCTGTTTTTATTGTAATTACATTAAACTCAAGGTTATTTTTGTAATTAAATTTGGTAAAAATCATTACCTTAGTATAAGTTCGGAACCTCGGAATCACTTGCTGCCACGAGACATGTTGTAAAATCGCATTATTCTCCTCAAGATTCARATTTCTGGAAGAGGCCCCACCCGAGTTGTCCGCATATTCTTGCAACGAGGAATTCTGGGAATCAGCTAAATTAGCCGACGTAATCTGAGACTGCACGACTTGGTTCGAGCGGAAATTAACCACCAGATTCTGAAAGTCTGCATTCTTTAAATTACAAAAATAATCTCAAAAAATATATATATTGTAATAAAAACAATCCTATTGTAAAAAAAAATCCTATGTAAAAAAAATTAAACATATACAGTTCCTAATGGCTTCATAGATCTTGAGAGAGAGCATGAAGAAATACCATCAGGTGTAAAATCACCACAAGTAACTGATTTTCCAAGTCCCGAAAATGTCTGGTGAAGCGTCTGCTAAGCCGACCAAGACCAGATGCCCTCTAGGATGCCACTTGACCCACTATTAAGAATTAATAATAATTCATGTTCAAACTTTGAAAATGATGCATCAAATGAAAATCAAATGCTCCAATCAACAACCAAAAGCCCATCTCTATAATAATCAGAAGCAAAAGCTTGGCTTCTGCAAACTAAATCAAGAAAGGTACCGAATAATATGTGATTTGCAAGCGGGAACTATAACTTATCCAGTGATTTTTATATATTTATAATAATTGAATTTTAAAGTTCGAGGCTATATAGAACCAGAAAAACCTACAAGTGTGGTCATGTGTCTTAAATAGCACAAAACACTAACTAATTAATATGCTCAATGTCAATATTTTAATTCCGAGCTTGACATCAAATTCTCTTATTATATAAGACAAGAAACATGATTACCACTTTAAAGAAAAAATAAATGTGAATAGTTGGATAATGGTTGACATGCCCCAAACTCAGTAAGCTCACAACAAGATACAATTTCAACATCTGCAAGCTCAGGTAAGAACCAAAATGCCTTTCGAGAATATACGTCAAGAAAAAAGTTCGTTTTAAAAAATTCACACTTTCCCCGTGTTAACATAAATCAAAACTTCGAGCAGGGAGATTTTTATCGCCTTTTGAAATCAAATTGAACAAAATAGAGCAACAACAGAGAAAAAAATTCCATCAATAAGAAATGGAGCTGAGCTAGCAGGCCATCGTGTCAAGGCATGTGAAATAAGAGAATCAATAATAAAATTACACTGCCATCAACTTGCTGCGTTTAATGAGTCAGGTCGGCAAATGTCACCTCTGCAAAGTGGGCATACCCTGAAATAAAATAACAATTTTTACCTAGTTGTAATACACTTTTTTTTAATTCTTTTCTCTAAATTTGGACAAGTTTCGAAATAACAGCAAGAAGCTTAGAATAAGAACCTGTGAATTTCTTTAAGCCATTTGTCCACACATGATCTATGGAATTCATGTTGGCAAGGGAGTATACGCACGCTCTCTCCATCGTCATACTCAACAAGGCATATGTAACACCTGTAAAGATAAAATTTGAAATTATACTTGTTTGTGAAATATAATATTAATAAGCTGCTAAATGAAGCGCAAAGTATTTTTTATAAAATTGGGATAATAATTACAAAAACAACCCCTGAAGTTTAGTTTAATTATAAAAAGACTCATTTATCTTTCAAGATTACAAATAACCTTCTGACATATTTTTTCGTGTTACAAAATCGCACCCCAAAAAAGGGGGATAAGAGGGGTCTTTGTAATTTTAAAAGATAAGAGTTTTTTTTTTTTTTTTTTTGTAATTAGACTAAACTTCAGGGGCAGCTTTCTTAAACAACTCTTTAAAGTATTTACTCACAGTGCAGTTTCGTCACATGGGTTCTTCTTCAGTTTACTAAATATCTTCAACGGCAACGAGTCCACCACTTCGTTAGGTGCCGGAATAGATCCAATGCAAGATACAGAAGGCCGAGAGGATAAAACAACAGATTGCTGGTGAATTTCATCCAGAACCTAATTAAATTTTAAGGAAAAAAAAAAGAAGCAAGAAGTTCAATCCATGACGGTCTTTAGAATAATAAATAATAACACATACACAGCACTCGACTAATGATCAGAATGGTTATCACCTCAAATAAAGCCTCGGCTAACATGACGATTCTTGATATGCTAGCCCTAGCATTAGCGTCGTCGTTTGCATTAGCATCTCGACCAGCAATGCGACATGTGTAATGTCCTCCACAATTTTCTAACATTTTGATACAGTAGTCTTCTTTATTCTGTGCTCCTTAGTGGATGGAGCTGAAGGTGACTGAGATTCAGTGGATTCTTAGTCGGCTCCCAACCTTAATAAAACTATATGTAAAAAAAGAAGAAAAAACTAATAATAATTATAATTATTATACAAGGCATGCCCTTTAAACGTCAAATAACTTTATGGAAACAATCAATTAGTATCCTACATAACCTATCAGTAGGAAAAAATCTCACCAGACTTATAATCTGTAATTAAAGATGCTAAAAAATAATAATAAACCTCAATAACAAATTACCTGCCTAACGACTGTCAATGCAGTAGTCCCGCTGTTAACGGCATCGATTTTACGGTGCTGATCCAGCTGTTGATCCACTGCAGCACACGTCTTCATATACGAATGCTTCCAGAAAATAAAACTCGCTTATGTTTTGCCTAGAAAAAACATGATCTTTGAAGAACTCAGAAATTCGTGWGAGTGTGTATAGCATGTAAGACTAGATTAAAATGGATGTTACATGAAAATTGACGGCACATATACTGATTATTTGTCATAACTGGTAAAATTCAATAATCTTGGTCACATACAAATTACAAGCCAATATCATCCATCATGCCATTCTCTATACAGTTCAAAAATCCAGAGACAAGTTCAAATCAGTTTTAAAAAATAAATACTCAATATAACACAAAGTATCTTGCCTTCCGATGGATGTTCAAATCCTGAATCCACGATAGCCCTCAAGAGTTCTGGCTTCAACAGGAATCTCTGAACCCTGAACTGCGGATCCCCACGTAGCCCCTGCAACAAAGAAAACTCAAAACCTTTGGTAATTGCCAAAAAAACAAAAATTTTTAAAAAAGAAGTCTTTTACAAACTAATACATACAACCTATTGGAGATCTGAAAAATCAACTCCAATTAACCTATGCTATCAAGCCAGTAATATGAACTAATTGTCTCACCAAAAATAATAGCTCTCGATTATAAAATAAACAACAATCGAATTCAACAAATAAATAAACCAGACGATGTAAACAATTAATCAGGGTAAGTATTAGAATAAACAATCAAATTTCAAGATCCATGGAGAACTCACTTCTTGACAGACTCTCCATTGACTTTGGCGTTGACCGAGTCAGGGGCCTTTTCTTCTTCTTCCTCGTAGTCGAGAAGCTCCTCTTCATACGCATCGGTCTCCTTCACGTCACCTATTTACCTGAAAGTAAAAAAACAGATCAGTAAACAATACTCCATCTTTTCTTTCTTAACTCACCAGAACACAAATAAGTAAATAAAACTGAATTAAGAGACAAAAGGGGATCACCGCCCGAGTTTTGAACACACTTGGTACCTGTCATTGCCAAATTAGCATCGAAGATGTTGGGGCTGGTAACTAATTCACCTTGAGACGTCGTAGTTAATTTTAATTTGGTCGGAGCTGCGCCGACAAGAATTTCACCGGAATTGGCGAAAAGGGGATCGTGGACCGAATTTTGCGACTTTTTTGAATCGGGGAGTGTTGGAGATGAATTGATACTTGGAATGTTGGGATTAGACTCTCCCTCAATAGAGATGGCTGGGAGGGGAGCATCGCCGGTCGGAGTTATAGATTTGGAGACGGCGGGATTGTAATTTGACGTGAGTTTTGGAGGAAGATTAAGTCGCGAATGAGGGGGTAAATTGAAGTCAGCCATATGAGTGGGAGAACAGGAACTGACTTTGGGGGTGGTCATCTTGGAGACCCGTCGCCTACGGCGGCGAGATGTTGAGGAAGACGGTGGGTTCGCCTAGGGTACTGCGAGCCCGCCGCCGCGAATCGTTCGTACTCGTAAAGCCCGCTGTTGGTGGTCGCGGCATAATTGCTGCCATTGTTATCGAACGAGCATTTTATGCGCGCGATTGAAGCTGAAGTTCTCGAAGATTTAGGGTTTAGGAAAGAAATGGG
>BMAC01001402.1:80215-153395 GCA_014905375.1 Phtheirospermum japonicum
GGTTTGTTCTAACGCCATGGCGGGGTACTGGTTTGACATGCCCGTAAGATGGGAGAGGAAGTTGCAGAAGGGCTGGGGTTTCGATGCGATTTGGAGAGAGAGAGAGAGAGTGTATTGAGCAGGGGCGGGTTTTAGTAAAGAGAGTGTGAAATATAATTCATTTTCCCGCTCCGTTTGCTTGGTGAAATTGTAAAATATTTCAAATTGGTAAATAAATTTCAGATCGGTATTATTAAAAATACCGTTCTGGATTTTATTTTTTTAGAAAGACATTCAAGAACGGTTTTTTAATACCTTTCTAGATTGAATAACAATACAGAACGGTAATTATAATACCGTTCTGTTTCGGCAATATTTAGAGAAAGGTATTCAAGAACGGTTTTTTAATACCCTTCTGGATTGAATAACATTCCAGAACGGTAATTATAATACCGTTCTGTTTCAGCAATATTTAGAGAATGGTATTTCAAATACTATTCTGTATCGTAAACTTTCGAGAAGGGTATTTTTTTTTACCATTCTGTATCGGCGAATACATCCAGAAGGGTTTTAAATATACCGTTCTGGAAAGTAAAAATATGGGCGGCAAAATTTTTTTATTTACGCGGCATTAAATTGACCAAGACATTTGAGAACGGTTTTATAAATACCGTTCTTGATTGGCTTCCAATCTAGAACGGTATTTTGAATAACGTTCTTGATTGGCTTCCAATCCAGAACGGTATTTTGAATAACGTTCTGAAATACACACTTTCCAGAACGGTATTAAAATACCGTTTTGGATTGTACACTTTCCAGAACGTTATTTAAATACCGTTCTGGACTGACTCATAATCTAGAACGGTTTTTCAATAACCGTTCTGGAATATATACATTCCAGAACGGCATTTGAATACCGTTCTGGAAATTGTCAATCCAGAATGATAATTTCAAAAACTGTTCTGGAAAGTCTAATTCAAAACAGTATTTTAAATACCCTTCTAGATGCACCAGGATGTTCTGTTCTAGAATTCAGTTTCTGCACTAGTGCATCCTCATTGAGAGTCCTAACGGATGATAGATGTGCGCAATGTTATCGCTCCTCGGCGAGTATCCACACATTTTAGTGAGGCTCGTAATGAATGTGCCGTGTGACATAGGAACATGCCTCTCATCGCTAATCTTCTTTACGTTCTTCGAACTTTGAACCATCAGGGGGTAGATTTGAACTGGTTTCCCCCTCACCATGCACCATAGTGCATACATCTCATCCCTATTCATCAGGGTTGGCTCCTCCTTGCCGAGTACACAGCTCGACAGAAAATGGTAGGCAGCATAAAGAGCGTTATCTTGGACCATGGTGAGAGGGTACTGTTGGTTCCTCCCATTGACTCCCGGAAGCTTGATCTCTTCCCATAATCATTGCTCGTTATACGCGGGGTCACATTCGCGCAAAGTCATCCGACCTTTAATATCGAAGCAGGCCTCAATTGCGTCGACAGTGAAATTGAACTCCTTTCCTCCGAAATAACACGTCAATGTGTAGTCGCCCATTATCTAGAAATACGTGTAAAACTCGAGCATCAGTTGCTCGTAGGCCGATACTTGAATCTAATTCCACTGGACACAGTTGGGGGTGTTTTCTAGTTTTCGTGGTGATGAATATATAATCGGGTTCATTGCTTGGTATTATCGGAAATCGACTCGATTGTGGGATTCAATGCGTTTCAAGCTTGGAAAATAGAAAGAAAATGAAAATAAAGTAAATAAACTATCTAAACTAAGCTAGCAATTGAAAGTGCAAGTTGGTCGGATGCCTCGTCCTGTGCCTCAAATAGAAAATGCAAAGCAATAATGAAAATAAGCAAGAAAATGCAATGTTTCACCAAGTACAAGCATGCATGCGCAAGGTACAACTATGCATAAAAACTTAAATAATGCAAATTTTCTAAAATTGAAAGTATCAATGGATAAAGCAATAAAAATGGACGGAAAAGTTTAAAACTTTAAGGAAAATAACAAGCAACGAAGTCTAGATCTAGGATTTAAACTAAAACTATGCATGAAAATAAAAATCAAAATAAAGCATAGGAAAAACTTAAAATCATGACGATCCAAGACCCGATCTACAATCTAGATGTGTCACTCATCTATAATTCATAGCCAAATCATAAGTTTCATCATGAATTCAAGTAGCTAAGACAAAAGGCATGAAATAAAGAAAAATGCATGAAACATATGAAATTACTTGAAATAAAACAAATCAAGGACTTGATCTATGATCTAGATGTGTCACTCAACTAGGATTCATAGCCAATTCACAAGATCAAGCACAACTTCTTATACCTAAGGCAAAAAGCATAAAACAAATGAAGAACAAAGCATGAAATTAAAAGAAAGCTTACTAGAATTAAAGAGAGAATCCAAAAGCTTGATCGAAATTACAAGGAATTAAAAATCCAAGGGAGTACTTGAATCCTTCTTGAGCTTGCAAACCCAATTCAAAAGCTTGAAAATTAAATCCAGAAAGAGAAATTAAGTCCCAAACCCAAGCTTGGGTTGGGAGGAGGTATTTTTTACAAAATGAGAGTAAGGTTCTATTTATAAAAGGTAATTAGGGGTAAATTGGTCAGTTATCACTTATAAGCTTGGACTTCCTATATTTGACCAAATTTGACCCAAAATGGTCATATAAGACCATTTGGGTCGAATTGGCTCGGTTGGGTTCGGGTGTTGGGCGAGATGGCTCAGAGCTGGGCGAGCTGGCTCGGCGCGGTCGGCAACTGTCGGTAGGAATGTGCGGGCATGGACGGGCGTGCTCGGCAGGAGTTGCGCGCATGGCCGAGCGCTCTCGGCAGGCATGCGCGCAGTCGATCGACTGGCTCGGCAGTCGATCGACTGCTCTCGGCAGGATGGGCGTGGATGGCCACTCTCTGAAGCGCAGTCGAGCCAGCCCTCGGCAGTCGATATTGAAATAAATCAACGGGTTCATGGATCGGTATTATCGGAAATCGATTCAATTGAAGGATCTATGTGTTTCAAGCTTTGAAAAAGAGAAAGAAAATGAAAATAAAGCAAACAAAATAACTAAACTATTCTAGGAATTGAAATGCAAGTAGGTAGGATGCCTCGTCGGATGCCTTAATACGAAAATGCAAGCAATTGAGGAAAACAAGTAAAAACAAGCATTGTTTCACCAAGTACAAGCATGCATGCACAAGGTACAACTATGCATAAAAACTCAAAAAATGCAAATTAGTAAAAATTGAACGCACAAATAGCAAGAGCAATGAAAACTAAAGAGAAAGTTTAAAACTTTAAGGAAAATAACAAGCAACGAAGTCTAGATCTAGGATTTAAGCTAAAACTATAAATGAAAATCAAAATCAAAATAAAGCATAGGAAAAACTCAAAATCATGACGATCCAAGACCCGATCTATGATCTAGATGTGTCACTCATCTAGATTCCATAGACAATTCATATGTTTCATCATGAATTCAAGGTGCTAAACCAAAAAGGATAAAATGAAGAACAAAGCATGGAAATGAAGAACAAGCATGGAATTAAAGCATAAAACATGAAATTGAAGGGAAACTTACTTGAATTAAGAAATGAAACAAAGCTTGAATGTAATTGCATCAAAAGTAACAATCCAAAGGAGTATTTGGATTCTTCTTAGGCTTACAAACCCAAGGGGTGCTTGAAATTAAATCTAATCTGGGAAAAAGAAATTACATAAAAGCTTGAAATTGAATCTAAAACCTAATAGAGAAGATTATCCAAGAGATTTGAGAGTAATTTGATCCCAAACCCTAGCTTGGGTTGGGAGAGGAGTTCCCTCTCAAAGGTGCAAGGTGTAGGCTTTATATAGTTGTTTGTAGGGTCAAAAACGTCCAGAAATGATCAAAATGGCCGAGCTCCCAGCGTCTCAGTCGATCGACTGCCCTTCAGAGAGCAACGTAACTCTCTGCCAGGCAGTCGATCGACTGCCAAAACTTCAGAATTATCTGATAATGTCTTCATATGAAATGTAGACCTTTCTCTTGTCTATCATTTGGATTTTGAGTTGTGTCATTTGGAATTTTCCTCCGAGATTTATGGGCTCCGAACCAAAACCTGCCACAAACGAGGCGACGACGAACTGTCTCCACTTAAAGCTGATTTTTACCATTCTTAAACTCGGAATTTGGAATTATTGTAAACACAAAAGTTTTATACAATTCTCTAAGATTTCCAATGGTATAAAGTGGAGGCAAATGGCACAAGTGGTTCTGGAGTTATGCTTGCATTACGACAACTGAGACATCCACCGAGCGAATATAATCCCTTTTAGCCACCTACAAAACAAGAATTCAAACTTAAAAACCCAAAAATAGCACAAACACCTCACACTTAGTACACTTAAATCCAAAAATATAATAAACAAGAAAAAGACCTAAAACCTAATGAAAAATGACTCTAAACTACTAGAAACGACGTTAAACTCTAACTAAAGACACAAGGAAAAACACAACAATTACATGCAAAACAGAGGGCTTTGACATAGCCCACGAATTTCTCAGCAAATGGATTGTTACTCACGGCTTAGGCGATCCAGTAGTCTATATCCACAATCATCGGATTGATGACTATCCAGTTCGTCAAGGATTTGTATAATTCGACCTTGTCGTCGAACACCTTGAACTTGGTCTTCAATGCTTTCTCCATATTTTTCCGTTTCTTGTTTGATGATGACGACATGGTGTAGGAAAGTAGGTACTAATGGCCGGAGTGTGGCTCCAAAATGGTCGGAATGCAACCTCGAATGGCGTCTCGAACCTCCCGAAAATCTTTCGGGCAGAATACTTAGCGGTAAGGGCTAGCGGTAGCCCCGACCATTACCTCTGACCGCTAGGTGTTAGCGGTATCGTCTAGCGCTAGCTGTTACCGCTAACCCTTTTTTCAAACACTTGGTGTGCAGAAAAATGTGCCGGCATCTCAACCCAAAATTTCATTCAATATCAGCCCAACTCTAAATCTAAACCTATAATTCCCAACCAGACAGTGTAATTGAGTTTGAGTCAAGCTACCCTTACCCCAAAACGCCGAGAAGTTGGTTTCTGATTCTGCACTTGTGATTTTTCGAAATAGAATACTTCCAAAAGTCCCCTTAATTCACCGGAGTGCGGTAGTGGTGCAGCGGTTCTTTACTTTGTCAAAGGCAGGAAATTCGATTGCTGCGGTTTAGCAGTGGATTTTTTATGTTAGCGGCTGCTCAGATTGAATAGCGGTAGAGTTGAAAATAAACAGAAACCCTATTTTGTATTTAAAATCCAGCAACGGGCCGGTCCTGGTACGCATTAGCGGTAGGTTTAGCGGTAAGAGTGACCGTTAGCCATACCGCTAGATGAGTCTGCTTGCGTTTAACGTAGCCTTAGCAGTAACGGCTACTGCTAATCTACTGTACATATGTAAAAACTGCACATCTCGCAAAAAAATTAATAACGTTCGAGCATATAATCGAACATTAAAACGTACGAACTTAAAATATTATTAATAGCGACTCGCGAGAGTTGAACATCGAATTTAAATAAACCAATAAAAATTGCAATAAAAATAAAATAAGCTAGATAAAATAGAATAGCAATCCTATGACTCGACAATAACGAAACTAGAAATTAAAATTGTTGACTAAGACCAGATGTTCTAAAAACATCATAGGGGTTTAAACTAGTTAGTTCCATAAACTATATCCTGGAGCTCGTCCATCCTTTCTTCGGCCCTCTCAATAACTTCTTCCATCCAAGCCAAGTTGAAGAGGTGTGTTGTTTCGTTTTGATTAAAACCATCATTCACTTCCCTTAGCTCTTCAGTTGATCTTTTAAGATTATGATTCTCGACTTTCAGTTCCTTGTTTGTTCCTCTAAGCTGGTGATTTGTGTTCCTCAAATCTTGGATACAATCTCTAGACTCTCTCATAAGATAGTTATTCTCGTGGGCTAGATTTGCAATCTCATCACCCGCCTTCTTTCGGCTTATCCTGCAAAATGGGCGATCTCCACGGTAAGAGTTGTCTCGCCAATCAAGGATTTGTCGTTCTTATCCACCACTTTTTCAAGCTCCTCTCTGACCTCTTTTAGCTGGTGTTGTAGCTCCTCCATGACCTTCTCGTGCTCCTCCCATCGAACCAACCCGCGCTCGTGGTGGGCAGCTTTTTGTTGGCTTCGTTTAATGGTGTCGAAAATAAGAATTAAAATAGGTGTTGGGAGGTTGGTGGGACGAAGGCTTAAGGCTTGAAAGATTTATGTATTATGAAGTCCTTATGAGGGGTTTATATATGTATTATTGGCTTTGAAAAATAGGAGTCCTAGATCCTCTCTAAACAAAATTAAGGTGGGATATATTAAAACTTACCTAGTTAACATAGAGCTCTCCAAAGGTAAAGGATCTAGACTTTTAATTAGCCAAAATTCATCCCCAAAATTACCAAAACTAAAAAATACCTTGTTGGAATAATTTCCAAAATTTCGCACTCCAAAATCCTCAAAAATCCGCGGATCAGTTACCGCTAACGGTAGCTTAGCGGTAAGGGTAACCTCTAGGTCACCGTTAAGTGCCTCTGTAGTAGTTAGCGGTGGCTCTAACAATTAGACACCGCTACGTTGCCCGTTAAAACCTCAGTCTCTTGCTAGCGTGGCCTTAGCGATAAGCCTTACCTCTAGGTCCACTGTTAAACCCCTTTGTTGCTTCTAGCGGTTAGTTTAGCGGTTGACTCTTGTCGTTAACGCCCTGACGAGATGCTAACGGTAATGTTAGCGGTAGTGGTTACCGCTAGCCAACCGCTAAGTCTCCAGATTTTGCAAATTTTTCAACTTTTATGCACATCAACAAATGCTTAAACATACCCCAACAATTGACAAAAATTACTTAGCAATAAAAAGAATGAAAAATTTAAAATAAAATCAAAAAGAAAGAAAAATAATACAAACAATTGGGTTTCCTCACAAGAAGCGCATCTTTTAACATCGCTTGCTCGACGCGAACTCTAGCAATCAATTTTAAACTGGAGGTGGATCCACAAACTTCACCACCTCCCGATCTTGGCTTGCCGTCATCCCATCATGATACAACTTTAGTCTGTGTTCATTGACTTGAAATGTTGAATCCTTCTTCTCATCGTACAGATTGACCACTCCAAAATTGGTGATTTCTTTGATCATGAACGGCCCACTCCATCTTGACTTAAGCTTACCTGGAAATAACTTTAATCAAGAATTATAGAGTAGAGATAACTTACTAACCTCCAATTGTTTATCAACAATTTTACGATCAAGATGTATCTTCATCATCTTGTTTTGCCTCCATGCGTCATCGTATGACTCGTTTCTGATTTCTTCAAGCTCAGTCAGATCCAGCTTCATATACTCGCCCACTTCATAGTAGTTCATATTCAGCTTGCGAATGGCCCAACTCGCTCGGTGCTCTAGCTCAACGGGTAGATGACACGCTTTTCCATAGACGATCTGGAAAGGGCTCATACAAAGCACTATTTTATACCCTGTTCGATAGGCCCACAGTGCGTCAATAAGCTTTGCTGCCCAATCATTTCGATTCTGTCCAACCGTCTTCTCAAAGATAGCCTTCAGTTGGTGATTGCTCGTTTTGACTTGTCCAGAAGTTCGAGGATGGTACGGGGTAGCTACCTTGTGCCGAACTCCATATTTAGTCATCAACCTTTCAAAAGCTCGGTTGCAGAAATGACTTCATTCATCACTTATAATTGTCTTTGGCACTCCAAACCTACTGAAGATGTTCTCTTGTAAGAATTTAAGCACAATCTCAGCATTTGCTTTCTGCACGGGAATTGCCTCCACCCATTTGGATATGTAATCGACTCCTACAAGTATATACTCGAAGTCTCCGCTTTTGGGAAAAGGTCCCATGAAATCTTTCCCCCAAACATAAAAAAATCTCCACCACTTGGTTAGGCACTAGTGGCATCTCGTCTCGCTTACCTATGTTACCGGCTCGTTTCCAGTTGTCGCACGTCTTGCAGTACTCGTACGCATCAGCAAATAAACTTGGCCAATAAAATTCGGCTTGCAGTACCTTGAATGTTGTCTTTTGAGCTCAATATGCCCTCCAAGATCGTAGAAAAAATGAAGTATACTTCCCATTTCATCGTTAAGAATGCATCTTATGCTTAGTCCATCCTTGAAGCGTTTGAACACATAAGGATCGTTGATCGAAGATTTCTTAGCACTCTAAGAAATCATCTCTGCAATAGTAAGAAGTCGATTGTAGAGCGGTAAGTTGTTTCCGAGTCGTGTCTCTCGAGGATAGATATTATTGGCGATCGGTATTTTTACTTAATCTCTTGTTAATCTTAATTTAAGTAATCTAACCTAAGAAAGCAATAAGTCATTGGTTTAGGTTGAGTTTTAATTCTAAAGCTTGAATTGAAAATGACTAATTTTAATGAAACTAATTAAACCCTAATAAAAAGCCTTAAATAAATTAAATCCACTTAAATTAAGAAAGCTTGGAAGTCTTGAAGGAGAAAATGGAGGGAAAATAAAAGCTTTGAAACTAGAAGAAGTCAAAGTACATTAAATGTGAATAAATCAAATTTATCAAAGAGGAAAGCCCCTTATGACTTTCAAACACCAAATGTTTGCTAGCTAAAAGGGGTAAAAAGCTTCATAATCATGCTACAATGGAGATTTTGCAAGAAGAAGTTTAAAAAGCTAGGAGATAGAAATGAGAAATTGAAATGCCAAGAAAAACAATAAGACCTACAACTTAAAAAACCAACACCAAAGCAACAACAACAATACAAGAATAACACACAACATAAAAGGGAAATATTACTACCAATCTTGCATTCAACACAAAAGCCTCAATGTTTGCTACAATCTTCAAAGGGTAAATCAAATCTTCAACATAACAAAAACCACAAATGAGGATATGTCACCTACTCCCACACTTGCTAAGAACTAAACTAAACTAAAGATTAAATCTAGGGTTTTAAAAGCTAAAGCAATGGAATAGTGAAAGTTTGCTTGGAGGAGATTGTACAAGTCCAAAAACCACCAAGGAAGGATAAGGTTTGGTGGAGAGAGGGCTGGGATATATATACATGGACGCAGGGGCAAAATCATCAAAACGGGTTAAAACTACAAAACTTCCTGCGTCGTAGTCGATCGACTGACTACTAGTCGATCGACAGGCAATCGATAGACTGACTACCAGTCGATCGATAGAAACCCTGTCGATTGACTGCTTCATCCTCCGGCAAAACTTTCTGCTGAGAAGTCAATTTTGACTTGTTTGGTCGATCGAATAGACTAGCGGTCGATCGAATGGCAAGGCTACTCCCGACTCGATTTCCTCATTTTTCGCTCCAGCCGCCCGCCGGTTGTTGTTCATGGCTTGCGCTATGTTCCCTTACTTGTCTTAGCTTTTCCGTTCAATAGCGAGTCGAATGAAATGCCCCAAATGTGCACGGGACCCGCTTGGTCATTATACGGCCAAAAATATAAAAATGAGTGAAAAACTACGAAAACATAATTAAAACCGCACAAATGCTACAACAACCTAAAACTAACAAAATAGACCAATTCGACTCCTAATACCCATAAAAGCAAGCAAAACACATGCAAACACGACACAAAAAGGTAACGAAAAATGTACAAAAATGTGCAAATCAACCACCCCACACTTAGAATGATTGCTTGTCCTCAAGAAAATCTAATCTAGAATTACGAAACTACCCCCGGATGATCCTAAACTAATGCACAAAAACCTAATTCGAGACGTCGCATGCTAAAATGCTTGTTAGCTTGATCAAAAGCGACGACAAAAATGCGTTAACAAGAAAAGTTTAGATCAATTTACGGAACCTAAAAGTACTAGGTAACCCTCCAAGTCGGTCCCCTTGTCCTTGACCCGACTAAGGTCTATCCATGCTCGAACTGTTAATCGACTCCCTACTAGCCTCAATCATCTATGACACTTTTTGACAAACATAATTTAAAAAGAAAAAAGTAATGTGCAAGGGTTGCACATTTATTACGTAATAACTTCAAGGATTTATAACGTATACTTGTTTATTCATCATTATTTTTTTTATTTCTCCATTTCTTTCTTTTTTTTATTTTTTTTTCTCTTTTGGGTATATACAATACAAGGAGAATTCAATGTCTCCGATCACTCGTTGCTACTAGCAACTTAAAATATTCTCGATTGAGCACATGGAGCAATTGACGACTCCAAAATACAAAGCAAAAATCATATAGAGAGTGTTCGATGACGAGGCTAGTTAAGGCACTAGTTCTATATTGAGCTCAAGGATAGCACAAAGCTAAAGCCGAACAAAGTTTCCAACATATCAAATTACCTAAGTACACTAAATCCGATCGAAATTCTAAACTTCCTAATCAAATCATCAAGACCGCGTCACTTCGCCAAGGTTCCAAACAATATAACACACATACTTTTCGAATTATCACAAGCAAGCATACAAATAATCTTAAAAACCTAAGGCGAACTCTAACCACCCCACACTTAAAACCTAGCAATGTCCTCATTGCAAATTAAGCTATAAAAATGATAAAAAGTGTAAGGGAAAAGAAAACGCCCATATTTCGCCCTTGTGATGACAATTCGGTCGTGCATAAGTTCTCTTCCGGGATTCGAGGCAAGCTATCTACAAAACATGACAAACGGGGGGTTGCAAAAAGAAACTATTTACAAAAAGTGAAAATCTCTTTTTTTATTATTTTATTTATTATTATTATTATTATTATTATTATTATTATTATTTTTTGGTTTTCGAAATTTCTATTTTGTTTGGATTTTTATATAAAAAACAAACCACACTATATACAAAAGTACTATAGATATTTTTGTATTATTTTTTTTATTTTGTTTTGGATTTTTCAAGAGTTAGATGAGAAATAAAAGAACATAATCAAATCAAAATAAAATAAACAAAAATAACGTGCAAGTCTTATGAAAACAAAATTAAAAAAGGACAATGGGAGAATCAATGACGTCTCTTACGTCAGAGTTGGAGGTTTGCGTCCTCATCCTCTTCTTTCTCGGTTTCTTCTTCCTCCTCTTCCTCGTCAACTTCTTCATCTTCCTCCTCATCACGATGCAACCGACTCTTGATCAAAAAGAGCCGACTATGGAGAGCGCGATGTGCCCGATCGGTCCTTGCTTGCCCCGCATCGAGCCGATCGAAATGGGCAAACACTTGCTGTTGGAACTCGCTCCAACTCATGTCGTGACCCAAGCTGGTGCTCGGGCCTCCATAATTTGGGATTGCCACGTGGCTCGTGCTTGCCCCGAAATGCGCACCTGAACTGGTGTTCGGGTCTTCTTCGGCCTCCACCCCCTTGTTGTGCCGCCAGTTCTATTCATCTTCTTCTTCTTATTCTTGGCTACGGCGGCAGGGGCGTCGGGTGTTCGCCGTGATCTTCGGCATCTTCCAAACCATCTCCAACGGCTCGATCCTCTCCAAATTGGCCGCCTCGGGATCGAAACCGAAGTGACAGGCGAGCAAAGTGATCATGGGCCCCATTCCAACCCGAGCTACACTCCCACCCCTAGTTTTCCAAATTCCACGAATCCCGGCACGGAGAAAGTGATAAAAGGGGACTTGATGCCCATGTTCTAAACACCAAAGCACGTTTACCTCTTCTTGGGTGAGGTTAGTGCTCTCGTGCTTACCCATTATGACGTGGGCGAAAAAATTAAATGCTCCCAACAGCGCTAAATCCGTGATTTCTGAGGCCTGGAACTGAGAAGTACCACGTTCGCCTATGATACTCGCTTAATATTGCGTCGGGGCAAAGTCGCTCGGCCGCTCATCCCATAACTCTTGGTAATTAAGCCTGAGCACCGCTTGGAGCACCTCTTGGGTGATCTGATGCTCGCTTCCTCCAAACCGAACGGTGAATACTGAGGCCTCGCGGCCCCGGTAAGTAGTGAAAAACTCGAGCATCAGCTCTCGATAGGGCGGTGCTCGGAGGGACGCAAATTGGCGACCTCTCAAGCCCTCGATGTACTGGAGGAGCCGAGTCCCAAATCCCTAATAGTCCCCGCTTTCCACCCACTCGTCTAGGTGCCCGAGGTTGACGAATCGCGGAATGGCGAAGTTCCGTAGGGAGAGGTTTTGACAAAGTTCCCCCTCGGCTTCAGAATAAATGGGGAAAGGGGCGCCGTAGGTGCCGGCGATGTTGGGATAAGGGAAATCGCCGTTGGAATTGTAGGCCATGGAAATGGTTTGAAAATGAACATGGAGAAAGCGAGGGTGTGTCTAAAGGTCCCGAGAATCGAAAAGTACAGATACAATGTGAGAAAGAGGGAAATTTAGTCAAAAGGGTTCATTGAGGCATTTCATCGAGCACTTGGTGGGCATAGGTTTTGAATAAAGAATTTGAAGAAAATCTGAAACCCAAGCTCCCCCAAACTCAACCAATATACAAAATAAGGTTTCAAGAGTGTGGTTCTAGTGAATTACCTCAATGAATGGGCTCGGAACTGGAATCCAAACCCTAATTGTGTCGAAAATCTGGAAAAAGAGGAGACAAGAACAATTGTTGAAATTTCTCCGTAATAGTTGAAATTGAGACGAAGATCGCTGGAAATTCGAAAGGACTGATCGCTCTCTCCCCCCCTTTTTATTTTTATGTATATATATATATATATATATATATATATATATATATATATATATATATATATATATATATATATATATATAGGTATAGGATCATGTGAGAATGGATCCTTAGGTGAGAAATGAGAATGAATCCTGACCAATCATTTTAATCCTTTTTTTCTAAAATTACTCGGTGGCATTTTAGGAATTTTTTGATTTCGGTGGCATTTCAGTAATTACGTCGCATTCTCATTTTAATGATTTTGGCCCTTTGTATTCTTGAATCATTCTTCACGCCCAAAAGCAAAAGAATTATCTCCATCTTCTCGAATGCTCTGATCATCATCACAAACAGAAGCAAAAATGTCAGAGTATATGCCCTAGAGTATATGCCCAATTACCTAGCGAGAATTCTTCTCGAATCATTCTTCAAGTGATAATTATCTAGAATCCTCTTCGTCTTCAAAAATACAATACCCTAGAGTATACGCCATTAGATGGGATAAACTCCTCAATCGAAGAATTAAAATCCTCCCAACAAAAATATTGGTACGTTTTCCCCTCATTTTTGATTTTATTTCGTGAATTACAATGTAGTTTTCTCAAATCCTTTCATCGTTTCAGATTTATAATTCATTCTCGATTCAGTTTTAATGTGGCATATGTATAATTTGTGCCTTGGTTTTCATGTGTTGAGTTGGAGGTTACATGATTTTCGTTTTTGATTGTAATGAAAAATGACTGATGAACTTGCGAATTTGAAAGAATAAGTTATGTTATTCCTTGTTATAGTTTGAATTGGGGGTTTATTAGGATTTGGTAAATTTCTTGTTATGAACATTAGGGTTCTGAATTCCTTTACAGTGATTAGTTATATAAGTAATTGATGTGAAAAATAAGTGTGCTAAATAAGGGTTCTTCATGTTCGTGATGATATATTAAAACTGATGAATACTTTGTGCATTTGTTCTGTTTGGGTTTTTCTAATGTGAAACTTTTCTTACATGTGTGTATAATAAATGTGCACGTGGGTTTTAACTAATATGCTTAATCATGTATGTTAATGTGCATTTTCATTACTAATACTGTGTAACGGGTTTTTGTCTACCAATTTGAAGAGCAGATTGCTTGCAACTACTTGTGTTGGATGAGTTGAATGATGTTAATATACAAAAGATAAATGAATATCTTCCAATTTACATGGCGCAATAAATGAATTGAAAAGCACAGTGTTTAGATTGAGAAGAACAATGGTTGAACTGATAAATTACTTGTTAACGCACTTTACAATTATTACTTTTGGGACTATTAGTTATTATTATTATTATTATTATTATTATTAATTATGTAATGTGTATGAATTGTATTTTTGCTAATGTGGGCATGGATTTTAGTAAGCAGGTATTCTTTTTCTGGTTGGAAGCAACTAGTCCACAAGTTTGATGTTCAAAAGTGGTATTTCTTATTAGTAGCTAATTTTGAGTTATGTAATCCAACTACTTGAAGGGAAATCAATGTTCATAAGGCATACACCTTGGTATGCGGAGAGATGTAAATGTGAAAGTCGCAAAGGAGTATCTCTGAATTTACAAGCCAAAGAAACTTGAACGGAAGGCTGATTTGAAGAAATGATTTACATGTTATGTATTAGTCCATTGAGTTAGGTTTTTAATTTGAAATTATTATCGGTTCTACTGTTCTAGTTTGAAATAATGTAAAAATTGGTATTGTAATTTGACTTAATTTGGAGTTGTTAGATTTTGTAATGATATTATTCTCAAAATATCAATACATCAATGTTGTTATATTATGTTGTGCTGGATTCGGCAAATATGCAACATGTTGTCTCCATAGTTGTACAAACTTACTGGTGACTGATTTTTGGTCTGATAGATAAGTTTTGTACTTTATTAATGCATTATGATCTGATGAAGAATTTGTGTTTGCATCTTTAGTTTTTTAATAATGATCCTGGCCAATAACTTTAATTTTTTAATATTTTTTTTTGCATCTTTTGTTTTTGGCTGTGCATATCTTACTTCATGATTGTGCATAACTTAGTGCACGGTTGTGTATATCCCACTGATAGATATTTAGTGTTCCAATTTCTTATTTTTCAGAAGTTGCACTTGGTTATGCAAATAGTATTGTATTATCATGCATATCATATCGCTTGATTTTGCATAAATTAATGTATTAATGTTCATGTGATATTTCACAGCAGTAGTCTCATGCCATCTACCACACCTGAGCATCGATGACAACAAGGATCAGATAAGATGATCGACGACTAAATCGAAATGTGAAATATGAAGAAATAGAGACAACAATCAAAATGAGTAGTCTGTACCTTCATCACAAATGAGAAACCTCCGCCACCTAATGAAGAACCATCTGATGACACTCCACCTTTAGGCGTGCACATTCTAGTGAAGAACTTGTGATTCTGGCAAAAGTTGCGGCAAATATTTTCCCTATTTTTAATGATTTGTTTTTTGATATATCTTGTCAGACTCATGTGTAATTTCATTGATGGTCTATTTTCATAATTTGTGTATTCATATATATTGTGCATGACTTGTAATACTATTGTGCAGGTCTTATGGCACTATCGTGCATATCCCGAAACTAATGTTGTAATATTTATCTTGATTTTAAAACAAAGTTAAACTGATATTGCTAGATCATATTTTGAAGTTGCAAACAGAGACTTCACTTCAATCTCATAATTAGTACCGAAAGACAAAAAAGTTAAATAGGAATTCATGAAATACTAGAACCAATAGTGCAAGAGCTTCTGCACCAGTGACATATTGTGCATAATTTATTGCACTATTGTGCAAAATTAATTACATTATTGTGCACAAATTAACACTTACTTGTGCACAAAAAGTTTGCTAAATTAAGAAAATAAAAATAAGAAAAAAATATTAAGGGTAGGTCTTGATATATGCCAATTGGTCCCATTTTTACTTCCTTCCTCAAATCACCTGCAAATTATAATGTACAAATAAGTAATATTGCAACCATAATTGATACCAAGTAAACTTTTGAGGTAAACAAACACAAAAATTAGAAAATAATTTTTTGAATATCTTTGAAGCAATGATACATCTTGGCGGCCATTGCCTTTTTGAATTATTTGAGTGACAATCAACGTATTTAGTAGCTATCAAGACAACTACAAATGTAATATTTTTTTATGGTTGTCAATCCTAGTGAAAGGTGCAAACACCATATTGTACCCGCATCATAATGAATGAGTATTAAATCATACTCAATGATGTATTGTGCATAATTTATTGCACTATTGTGCACAATTGAATGCACTATTTCCACAGATATTGAAACTTAAATGTTTCAGAAAAATAAATATCTACCTGTTAGTTCTGTACATTGCATCAAATGACACCACATCACCAAAAGATGCAAAGTTTTTTCTGGAAATGGGATCAGCCCAGAAAATTCTCTTTATCCGGTCATACTCATGAAGTTCATAGTCAAAGTAGAATGCTGAACTGATTTCTTATCTTCTATAACACTTGTCAATAACCAACTGTGCATCAGCCCCTGAAATATATGAACAAACTGAGACTTACTTGTGCACAAACAAACCACACTTGCATCAGAAGACAACACGTGCAAATTTTTTTAATCATAACACGTGCAAACACCATTTTGCTACTGCACGGACGTGCACAAGGCAACACATTAATGTGCACAAGCTGACACTTAATTGTGCACAAACAAATCAAATGATAACCACATCAAGCTACAACACGCGCAAATATTTTAATCATAACACGTGCAAACACCATTTTGCTACTGCACATACGTGCACAATGGAACACATTCATGTGCACAAACTGACACTTAATTGTGCATAAATAAATCAGATGACAACCACATCAGACGACAACACGCGTAGAATTTTTTAATCATACCACGTGCATAATCTTTTAATCATAACACGTGCAAACACCATTTTCTACTGCACGGACATGCACAAGGGAACACATTAATGTGCACAAACTGACACATACTTGTGCACAAAAAATCACGCTTGCATCAGACGACAACCACATCAGACGGCAACACGCGCAGAATCTTTTAATCATAACACGTGCAAACACCATTTTGCTACTGCACTGACGTGCACAAGGGAACACATTCATGTGCAAAAGCTGACACTTAATTGTGCACAAACAAAACAGGTGACAACCACATCAGACGACAGCGACATCAGGCTACAACATGTGCAGAAATTTTCAGTCATAACACGTAAAAAACTCCAAAATCCAAAAATAAGATGAAATCTTGAAATTAGATGAACTCCACTAATTTTAAAATAAAATATTACCTAATTCGTTAAAAACTGAAGCCATCAGGTGCAACCAAAATTAAAATTCATTGAACCAAAATCGAACAGGAATTTCCTCCGAAATCGAACAGGATACTCTGGTCCAACCTTATGTTTGAAGAGGATTGAAAGAAACATGATTGAATTTTTTGATAAACTTAATTTCCAATTGAAAGAACATAATTGATTCTTCGAGGAACAGGATTGATTATACATGTTGAAGGAAAAAATTTTCAAGAGCGTTTAATAAAATGGTTTTGAGGGGGGTTTTGATCGAGCGTTTTGATGATTTCGAGGGCATTTTGTTTCTTGCATTTTGATGAACTGTGATCGATAAATTATACGGATAATCGAGCAGAATAGGAAATCTTTTGAAATACTTTTCATGCTTTTTAAGTTTTTTTTATTAAATTAGACCCATTAGATTAGACTTGAAGCAGCTGAAAAGTGGGAGTGAAAGGGAGATCGACCGCCTTTAATAAAGTCCCGCTGGGTCCCGCCTCTGGGGTCAGTCGATCGACTTCACTTCAGTCGATCGACTGCTCCTTGAAAAACTTGGGGGCTACTATCCGTCAGTCGATTTCCCCATGTTCAGTCGATTGGTCACTCGATCGACAACCAATCGATCAAATGAGGGCCAGTCGATAGACTGATCCTTACAAAAATTGGAAGCTACTGTTCTTCAGTAGACTCGGGCCCTTTTAGTCGATCTTGCAGTTGATAGAATGCTCACCAGTCGATCGACTGTGTTACTCCAGCCGATTCTCCATTTTTGATCTCCTTATTTCCCTCACTTCCTCGATTGCTCCTATAAAACCGAAAAACATTAGTTATCGCAAATGAAGAAAAGATATAAACAAAATCAAAATAAAAATAATAAAAGGTTAGAAAGTTGTGGGTGCCTCCCACGTAGCGCGTTTGTTTAAAGACGTTCGCTCGACTACCTTTCATTGATTAAGACTCCATCGGGGGCAACTCTCTCAAGTTTTCCTCCTCCACGATCATGAACTCGAGATCCTTGGATTGAAACGATCCGTTTTGGTAGGGTTTGACTCGTGCGTCATTCACTTGGAACCACTCGTCCGTCTTGGGATTGATCAACGTTACGGCTCCAAATGGGGATATCTTCTCAATTTTATACGTCCCGATCCACTTGGACATAAGTTTCCCGGGAAACATTGCAAGACGAGTGTTGTATAGGAGCACTTGCGTTCCTTCCTCCAACTCCTTGGACAGAAGCTTCTTGTCATGGAGGTGCTTCACCTTCTCCTTGTACATTCGGGCGCTCTCGAAGGCTTTTTTCCTTAACTCATCAAGATCCTCAATTTGGAACTTTCGCTCCTCACTGGCTTTCTTCAAATCGTAGTTACACGCCCAAATGGCCCACCAATATCTATTATCCATTTCCACTGGTAGATGGCACGACTTTCCGTACACAAGGCGATAGGAGCTCATTCCAAGAACCGTCTTGTGGGCCATGCGGATGGCCCACAAAGCATCCACTAGCTTCGTTGACCAATCATTCTGGTTCGGTTGCACGGTCTTCTCGAGAATGTTCTTGATTTGACGATTTCTCGTCTTGACTTTCCCGAATGTTTGAGGATGGTATGGAGTGGACACCTTGTGCACGACCCCATAGTTCTTCAACAGCCATTCGAGTAGCTTGTTATTGAAGTGCTTCCCGCCATCACTAATAATTGCCCTCGGGACTCCAAATTGACTAAAGATGTTGCTCCGACCAAACTTCACCACGGTGTCGCCATCGTTCCTCCTCGTCGGAATCTCCTCTATCCATTTGGATACATAATCAACCGCGACCAAGATATACTCGAACTCGTGAGACTTTGGAAAGGGGCCCATGAAGTCGATTCCCCATACGTCAAATATCTCGATGGCCAAGTTGTACGTCATCGGCATCTCATTACTCTTGCCTATACTTCCCGTTCTTTGGCATCGATTGCACATCTTGAAATGTTCATTGGTGTCCTTGTAAAGAGTGGGCCAATAAAACCCCGATTGAAGGATCTTGTAAGTGGTCTTTTGGCCACCGAAATGCACCCCAACTAAGTGATCGTGTCATTTTGTCAAAATTTGCGCCTTTTCCTCATCCGGAATGCATCGCCTCAACATACCATCTTTCCCAATCTTGTACATATGGGGGTCATCCCAATAATACCCTCGGCACGTGTCAAGGAACCTCCTCTTCTCGTGATGAGACAAGTCCGGGCGGAGCACCTCACTAGCTAGGTAATTAGCAATGTCGGCATACCAAGGCATGATGGAAACACCAAATAAATTCTCGTGCGGGAAATTTTCTCCAATGAGCTTCCTCTCCCCATTTTTGACCTCCAAACGAGAGAGTTGGTTGGCGACAACATTCCCACACCCCTTCCTATCTGTGATCTCCACGTCGAACTCTTGAAGTAAGAGGATCCACTAGATTAGCCTCGGCTTCGCTTGAGGTTTGTTGAAAAGGTATCTCAATTTTGCATGATCGCTATGTACGATTACCTGTGAACAAACAATATAGGCGCAAAACTTCTCAAGTGAGTAAACCATGGCAAGGAGTTCCTTCTTGGTAGTAGCGTATTTCTTTTGGGTGTCATTGAGCATGAGGCTTGCATAGTAGACGACGTGAAGAAGCTTGTCCACGCGTTGACCCGTGACGGCCCCCACCTCTTCATTCGATGAATCGCACATTATTTCGAACGGGAGAGACCAATATGAGGCCACAACCACGGGAGCTGATGTTTGACTTTCCTTTAACGAATTGAACGCCGAAAGACAAGCATCATGAAACACGAATGGAACATCGATGCTAAGAAGATGACACAAAGGGCGGCTAAGTTTTGAGAAGTCCTTAATGAGCCGCCTATAAAATCCTGCATGGCCGAGAAAGCCTCGAACTCCCTTCACGTTGATTGGTGGTGGGAGCTTCTCGATTACGTCGATCTTTGCCTTATTGAATTTGATCCCATTGGATGACACCACATGACCCAAAACTAGCCCACTTCTCACCATGAAGTGGCTTTCTCCCAACTCAAAGTGAGGTTGCTCTCAACACATCTTTCCAAAACACTTGTCAAGTGATCTAGACACTCATCGAACGTGGAGCCGTAGATGGAAAAGTCATCCATAAAAACCTCCATATACTTGTCGATCATATCGGAGAAAATTGAAAGCATGCACCTTTGGAAAGTGGCGGGTGCACTGCACAACCCGAAAGGCATGCGTTGGAAAGCGTACGTGCTAAAGGGACAAGTGAACGTCGCTTTGGATTGATCCTCCGGTGAGTTGGAAATTTGGTAATATTTGGATAACCCATCAATAAAACAATAAGAGTGATGACTCGTGAGCTTATCCAACATTTGGTCGATGAACGGAAGTGGGAAGTGATCCTTCTTGGTGGCGGCATTAAGCTTACGGAAATCAATGCACATCCGCCACCTGGTGGTTGCACGAGTCGGCACGAGCTCTCTATGGTCAATCTCGATTACGGTAATCCCACTCTTCTTTAGCACCATATGGACAAGTCTAACCCATTCACTATCTCCGATTGAAAAAATTAGGCCCTCGGGTATGAGTTTTAGAATCTCGCCCTTCACTACCTCCATTAAGTTCGGGTTCAATCGCCGTTGGCACTCTCTTCATCTTCGAGAACGATTTGATGCATGCACGTCGAGGGGCTTATCCCCTTTATATCACTAAGGCTCCAACCAATCGCCTTCTTGTTATTCTTCAACACTTCAATCAATCGTGCCTCATCACTCACGGAAAGCTCGGCAAAGATAATCACGGGTTTCAATTCCCCATCTTCCAAATAGATGTACTTGAGATGGCTCGGAAGGGTCTTGAGCTCCGGCTTCGGTGTAACGGACTGTTCCACGCTTGATACCTCAAATATCTCCACCCACCCCCCGATTGAAACATTAACCACTCATCGTCCTCGACGACCTCATCCACAACTTTCCCATAGGCCTCCTACACTACTTATTCTATCGGATCAATCATCGAACAATTGGCTTGAAAAGAGAAAGGGGGGACGACACCCAAGTCATGGATCGAAAAATTCACCATGTCCCCTATAACCGATAATGATAACTTTCCATTCTCCACGTCTATCAAAGTGTCTTTGGTTGCCATGAATGGTCGTCCAAGCAAGATTGTGTGCTCACGGACTTCGTTGCTCACTTCTCCAATGTCCAAGATTACGAAACCCACGGGAACAATGAGGCTCCCCACTTGCACCAATACATCGGATCGATTGGTCGTCCAATTGTAGACACATTCTCGTTTCATTGAGATCTCCAAACTCCAATTGTTTAAAGATGGAGTAGGGCATCAAATTTATCCCCGCGCAGAGATATAGCGTCCCCCGTGTCTCCTTTCCATTCCCTAGAGTGGTTTTGATTCAAAAGCTCCCCAGGTCGCCCTCCTTAGGTGGAAGAGAGTTGCTATAGATGATACTTTCCGCGTTCGATATGCATACTTTCTCATTGTCCTCAAACCGTCGCTTTTTGGATGTCAGATCCTTGAAGAACTTCGTGTATGTGGGCACGTTTCAGATAATATCGAGCAAATGGAGGTTTATGTTAACATTCAACAACATCTTGTACAATTCGAGGAATTAAGTGTCTTGCTTTGTTGGTCGGATTTGACTCGGATATGGAATCGAAGGTCGGTACGGCGTTGCGGATTTGTGTAATCCCCTGATAGCCTTAGTTTCCTTTGCCTCACCACTTGAAGAGGATGTGGGTGGGCTAGGAGCGTCCACGGGCTCGTCCGAATCTTGCATGGTCAAATATTCTTGCACTTGGAGTGACGGCAAGGGGTCATCATCGGGATGGGCAACTTTGTTATCTACCACCTTGCCGCTTCGAAGAATAGTCATGGTTTGAGCTTGAGCCGGTTTATTTGGTAGCTTTCCTTCATCACGGGCCCGTTTAAGTTCATTAACATCCATCGCCACTTACCCCACTTGTGTCTCTAAACTCGCGAGCCATTTTTCAATTGTTGGATAGAGCCCGAAAGTTCGGCCAAGATGGACTCCATGTTCGGTTGGCGTGACGTCGAATTGTCTTGTTGGGCCAGAAATAATGCTTGAGAAAGTGGAAACGGTGGTTGTCATGCATTGAATAGGGCTTGAGGCCGTGGTTGTTTCATCGGAGGCCCGGGTGGGTTTTGAGCATTGTTCGTGTCCCTCCACCCAAAGTTAGGGTGGTTCCTCCACCCGGGGTTGTACGGTTGAGACTATGGGTTGTTTTGCCATTGGGTCCCACTTCGTTGGGCCTGGTAACCTTGTACCGCAAATGCTTTCTCGTTGAACTCACTAGATTGCCCATAAGGAATCGGGCATGCACTAGATCCATGACCCGAGATGCCGCAGGTGGAGCACATCTCCATCGATCCCGAGTAAGGTTTAGTGAGAGAAGCCACTTGACTCTCGAGATCGGCAATCTTATGGCCCCCTCAGGCTCATCCTTCATCGAAACTTCCTTCACCTGCTCCTTGCGCTCCAACTTACTCATTTGACGATCGTCCGCGGCCATATTCACAAAGATATCATATAACTCCCTCGTTGAGCGACCGGCTAGGTTTCCTCCGGCAGCATTGTTCACCATGCGTTTAGACGCAAACATCAAGCCATTATGAAAGATTTAGTTCAAGAAATCGCCGATGAATCGATGATGAGGGCACTTCGTAAGATAGCCCTTGAAATGCTCCCATGCCTCGTAGAAGGTCTCGTTGCTTGCTTGACGGAACGAAGTGATCTTTGCTCGGAAGTCGACCATCTTGTCTTGGGAATAATAATCCTCCATGAACCTCTCGGTAACCATGTCCCAATCGGTGAGGGAATCGACCGGTAATGTCATAAGCCAATCGACTGCCTTATCCTTCATCGTATACGGAAGCACTGCATCCTGATTTGATCGATATGGATCCCTTAGCACAGAAAACTCGACACGGTGTAGGAGAAGATACGAAGGAATTAGAGAGCATCCTCTTGCGGTAGGCCATGAAAAGACGGGAGTCGATTGAGGTTGGCACTTAGTCGAATGCACGAGGAAAAGTCGCCCATGTACGGTCTCGAAACCTTATTGATGCTATTCATTGGGCCTCCATCGGGAGTGGCAAAACGATGGCCACCCGGATCTTGCACTCCATACGGATTCTCATTGGCGGCGGCTGCCCGTGGAATGTCTTGAGGATTCAGATTTTGAAATTGGGGCACGGGCCCAGTCGGATGTGGGAATCGAGGCTCTTGGATGTGCGGAGTGGTGAAGTGTGGCCCTCTGTAATGTGGCCTCGACGCTTGGAATGGAGGTTGAAATTGACATGATGGTCCATCGACGATCGGTCCTTGGTAGTGCAGGTTGTGGAATTGGGTTCCATGTGACGATGGGAGTAGCTTCGGTTGTTGAATTTCGTGCAAGTTAGGTCCGAGCGCGGTGAGACTTGAAGTTGTGGCTTGGATGTCGGAACACGAGCTGTTGGGATCAATCAAGACAAATTAAGGGATCAGTCATACAAACAAGAATCAATCGAGATCCCTTAAATTCGTTTTTTAAATTGTTCTCTTTCCTTGTACAAATCATCTTTGACCCTATATAAAGGAGTCTGTAATTCTTTGTAAAACACACAACAATGAATACAAATCACTTTACAATCCAATACCATGTTCTAACATGGTATCAGAGCAGATTATGATTATAGGAACTCAGAACTAAATCATCATCGTTCCAATACCTTCTCAGCATTTTTTTTCTGTTCCAATACCTTCTCGATTTTTTTTTCAGTTTTTTGATCAAGGCAGTAGCCTCTTCCTTCTTTTCTTTCCCTGAAAAGAAAACATAAAATCCAAAATGTCAAACGATCCACAGACAACCCTCACAGCCAATACAACCAACACAAATAACACAGCACATAATGAATTAACCCTCCAGATTGCAAATCTAGTACGAAATTCCGACAATGTTACACTCGGATTTAATCTAGATGGGAACAACTACCCACTGTGGTCTCGACTCATGAGAGTGTCCATAGGAAGCAGAGGAAAATCCAGCCACATTACTGGACAACCACCACCACCAAACGCAGCAGATCCAACCTATTATCAATGGGAGAAAACAGACTTATCTGTTTTCTCATGGCTTATACAAAACATGGAAGGAAAATTAGTAACAAACTTTGCTCAACATCAGACCACCAAGGCCGTATGGGACAGCCTGGCAATCACGTACGGGAGTGGAACAGACCCATTCCAAATCTACGATTTAGAGGTAAAAGCCAACAAAGTCAATCAAGGGCCAACTTACCTTGGAGGATTACTGGAATTAATTACAGGCGATATGTCTCACCATCGACCGAAGAGAGCCGAACCCTCTCGGCTGCTGCGAGGAAGGAATCAATAAATATAGGGAAATCATCGCAAACCGGCGATTATACCAATTCCTTTCTGGATTAGATACCAAGTACGATGGTATTCGGCGAGATATACTCAAAGAGATACCGATTCCCTCAGCCGAATCGGCGTTCTCAAAGGTGAGAAGGGAGGCCGTCCGACTACAAATCTTGCAACCGGCAACCAACCCCACCGATTCGGACTCATCATCGGAAGTAGGAGCCGGGTTTGGAGCTCGCAACACAGCACCACGGCCTAGAGGGACACCGACAGCCAACCAGAGGACCTCAAACTCGCTCCGGAAACCCGTCATCGCGAGGAAAAGCGGACAAATCGAAGCTTCAGTGCACTCACTGTGGAATGCAAAAACACCACCAGAGAGATGTGTTTCCAACTCGTTGGATATCCCGACTGGTGGGAAGATAACCACAAAATCCCACAGGTGAAGGGAAAATCAGAGATTGGAGTGGATAGCCATGAGGTAGCCGGAGCAGCGGTAGCGGTGAGCAGCCCGAAGGCAGACAGAAGGGGGCGTGCGGCGAATTATAACGAGGGAAGGACAGAAGTAGGGTTTGGGCAAAAGGGGAGCAGCGCGGAGGGTTATGACAAGGGATACGAGGGAGAGACAGGTATAGGGTTTGGTGATTTGACACGAAACCCTTTACTTTCCTCCAATTTACAATTTAACCCCCCTACTCCCATTCAAATACGAAACCAACACCATGATTTACAAAATAAACCCAGTTTCTTACATAATACTAAAACTAACCCGTTATTTTTTAAAAATGCTCCCTTAAATGTTTCCACTGCAAACCAAGCCCAAAAGTTTTGTGATAAAAAGGATAGAGGATGGATTTTCGATTGTGGGGCCACAGATACAATGACTTTTGACAAAACAGATATTCTTGAGTCATCAAAACCACTCCGAACGCATGTTCAAACTGCCAGTGGTGACTTAACTCGAGTGGAAGGGGCTGGAACTATAGAAATTTCTCCCACTTTACGATTGTCAAATTGTCTATATGTTCCGTCACTTTCTCATAAGCTAATTTCAATTAGCCATGTCACGAAAGAACTTAACTGTACAATGCTGATGCATCCTCACTTTTGTTTTCTACAGGATATCAGGACGGGGGAGATTATTAGATGTGGCATTGAGAAAAACGGGTTGTACTATGTGGATGAGATAACTCAACAAGGAAAAGTGATGCTCGCTCATGGATCTACAGACCGAGAAACCTGACTTTGGCACCGACGGTTGGGGCATCCCTCCACGGGTTATCTCAAGCTTTTATTCCCAAAACTAGTGCAAAATAAAAATTTATCTTGTGAAACTTGTGTTTTGGCTAAGAGCCACAGACAATCCTTTAAACCAAATAATACACAAGTTAACTCTATATTTTCTTTAGTACACTCTGATGTTTGGGGTCCCTCACCCATTGTGGGTGGACAAGGTTTTAAATATTTCTTACTCTTTATTGATGATTGCACTAGAATGACATGGGTATATTTTTTAAAAAATAAATCTCAAGTGTTTGAAAAGTTCACACACTTCTGTACAATGGTACAAAATCAATTTCAAAAAAATATCCAAACACTGAGATCAGATAATGGGGGGGAATTTATCAATAATTCCATGAAAACCTTATGCCAGCAAAAAGGAATAATACACCAAACTACGTGTCCCCATACTCCAGAACAAAATGGTGTTGCCGAAAGGAGGAATCGAACCCTTCTTGAAATGACACGTGCCATGATGATTGAGTCTCGTGTACCCACATATTTCTGGCCTGAAAGCAGTTGCCACCTCTGTCTACCTACTGAATCGACTTCCTACCAAGACACTACAACTTAAAACCCCGCTACAAAAATTATCCACCCTCGCAAAAATACCTCTCTCCCTCACACTTCAACCTCGAGTCTTTGGCTGCTCCGTATTTGTTCATATCCCCAAACACGAACGAACCAAGCTCTCTCCTTGTGCAGTAAAGTGCGTATTTMTTGGATATGYCATTAACRAGAAAGGATATAGATGCTACAACCCCAAGACTCGCKAAATCTTAACCTKCATACACTYTAARTTTCTTGAAARGGAGTTCTTTTATGCTAACKACCTTWGCAGTCAGGYGGAGAGTGAGAAAGGAAGTGAGATTGACCTACTAAGTTGGTTMCCAATGCCAGTTTCGGAAGAAGATCCAACAGAGAAAGTTAACTTCGCCACTGAGCCAATCTCAAACACTGAAGCACAATCTACAGCTCCGCTGCCAGAACCTATGTCTCCTCTGCCACTGATATCCGAGGTAAGAGTTTCAGAACCTACCTCTATTTTTGAATCTTCTAACAATCTTTTTCCAGCGATTGAACATGAAGAGAATACGATAGATAGTGATACTAGTCGATATGTGTTACCACCCAGGAGTAATCGAGGAATTCCTCCCAAACGATATACCCCCGAGAAAACCTCGAGAAAAACTCAGTACTCTATTGGGAATTACGCCAAAGGAAATCTAACCAAAGTTGCTACAGCCTACGAAGCAGCTTTGTATGAAGAAGAAATCCCACAAACAGTAGAAAGGGACCTCATATCCGAACACTGGAAGAACGCTATGAAAAAAGAGATGGATGCGTTAGCCCGGAATCATACATGGGATAAATGCCAGTTGACAGAAGGAAAAAAATTAGTAGGATGCAGATGGGTGTTCACAGTTAAACAAAAATCAGACGGATCTGTTGAACGATACAAAGCTCGGCTAGTTGCAAAAGGGTACACACAAACATATGGGATAGATTATGCAGAAGCCTTCTCACCGGTGGCAAAGATGAACACTGTTAGAGTTCTAATCTCCATTGCCGTCAACAAAGATTGGATACTTCATCAGTTTGACGTTACAAATGCTTTCCTTCATGGGGAATTGGAAGGAGAGGTTTACATGGAAGCACCCTAGGGCCTCTCAAGTGAATTTGAAGATGGCGAGGTTTGCAGATTAAAGAAAACCTTATATGGACTTAAACAGTCCCCGAGAGCTTGGTTTGGGAGGTTTTCCACAGCTATGAAAAAATATGGGTATCAACAGAGCAACTCAGATCACACTCTATTTCTGAAGAAACGAGGTAAACTAATTACCTGTTTGATTATTTATGTAGACGATATGATTATAACAGATGACGATTCAGAAGAGATCAAGAAGTTGAAAGAGAATTTGTTTAAAGAGTTTGAGATGAAGGATCTAGGGAATTTGAAATACTTCCTCGGGGTTGAAGTACTCAGATCAAAAGGGGGAATCTTCATCAACCAGAAGAAGTACACTCTAGATCTTCTAGCTGAGACAGGAATGCTAGATTGCAAACCAGCTGATACACCCATCACTGCGAATCATGGTCTACGAATCGTGGAGGGGGCAAAACTAGCAGATCAAGGGAGATACCAGCGACTTGTAGGGAAACTGATTTATCTTTCTCATACCCGACCAGATATTGCCTACGCTGTTAGTATTGTAAGTCAGTTTATGCGCCGACCTCAAATTGATCACTTGGAGGCTGCGCTAAGAATTATAAGATATCTGAAAGGAACCTTTGGATATGGACTGCTGTTTAAGAAAACCGGACATCTGGAGATACAAGCCTATACAGACGCAGACTGGGCTGGAAACCCAATCGACAGAAGATCCACAGCTGGATACTTTACCTTTGTTGGAGGCAACCTCGTCTCTTGGAGAAGCAAAAAACAAAAAGTAGTGGCCCTCTCAAGTGCCGAAGCAGAGTTTAGAGGAATCAAAAGTGGTTAACTGAAGTTCTTTGGTTAAGAAAACTATTGGTTGAATTAAATCTCCATTCATTGAAAACATGCCAAATGTTTTGTGACAACAAAGCAGCCATCAGTATCTCACAAAATCCAGTGCAACATGACAGAACGAAACACGTCGAGGTGGATAGACACTTTATCAAAGAAAAGATCGATGGTGGAATCGTGGCGCTACCATTTGTGCGATCAAAAGATCAGCTCGCTGACATCTTGACCAAGGCCATAAATTCCAAAAGTTTTGCAGAAATTCTCGGCAAGTTGAGTATCGGTGATCCCGCCACTTAACTTGAGGGGGAGTGTTGGAATCAATCAAGAATCAATCAAGACAAATTAAGGGATCAATCATACAAACAAGAATCAATCGAGATCCCTTAAATTAGTTTTTTAAATTATTCTCTTTCCTTGTACAAATCATCTTTGACCCTATATAAAGGAGTCTGTAATTCTTTGTAAAACACACAACAATGAATACAAATCACTTTACAATCCAATACCATGTTCTAACACGAGCATGGGATGGAGAATACGGGCCATGAGATTGGGCATTTGAGCTTGGGGGTCTTGGTTCGGGAAACCATTTCCCCCTTGGCGAGCGACATTCCGTACACAGGTTGAGGAATTTTCGGTAGCGGGCCGTGAGGTGATGATGTGGGCCCGAATGATACTTGAGGTTGGGGTATCCCTTGATTGTCGTGAGTGTGGGAGGGCGGCGTTGGATTCTCGAATGAATTGGTCATCATTCTCTCTTCTATCACTGGGGGTAAAGGTTGAAAAGGCGGGGCGTCGAACGTGTCTTGATTTCTCGCGGCTCGTGCGTCTCGTCTTAACCTCTTGGGATTGGGAAAAAGTGGGGCCAATTCTCGTCCAAGCGATTGTCTACCTTGCATACACAACACACAAAAGAGGATTACGAGTATCGAATGTAAAACACAAATCTAAACTAACTACTAACTAAGATAACAACAAGAAGAGTAATTAAGAACACCATTAGCCTTAATCTATCCCCGACAACGACGCCAAAGTCTTATCGAAGATTTCTTAACACTCTAAGAAATCGTCTCCGCAATAGTACGTAGTCGATTGTAGAGCGGTAAGTTATTTCCGAGTCATGTCTCCCGATGATAGATATTATTAGCGATCGGTATTTTTACTTAATCTCTTGTTAATCTTAATTTAACTAATCTAACATAAGAAAGCAATAAGTCATTGGTTTGGGTTGAGTTTTAATACTAAAGCTTGAATTGAAAATGACTAATTTTAATGAAACTAATTAAACCCTAATAAAAAGCTTTAAATAAATTAAAACCACTTAAATCAAGAAAGCTTGGAAGTCTTGAAGGAGAAAATGGAGGGAAAATAAAATCTTTGAAACTAGAAGAAGTCAAAATACATTAAATGTCAATAAGTCAAATTTATCAAAGAGGAAATCCTCTTATGACTTTCAAACACCAAATGTTTGCTAGCTAAAAGGGGTAAAAAGCTTCATAATTGTGCTACAACGGAGATTTTGCAAGAAGAAGTTTAAAAAGCTAGAAGATGGAAATGAGAAATTGAAATGCCAAGAAAAACAACAGGACCTACAACTTAAACAACCAACACCAAAGAAACAACAATACAAGAATAACACACAACATAAAAGGGAAATATTACTACCAATCTTGCATTTAACACAAAAGCTTCAATTTTTGCTACAATCTTCAAAGGGTAAATCAAATCTTCAACATAACAAAAGCCACAAATGAGGATATGTCACTTTCTCCCACACTTGCTAAGAACAACCAACTAAAACTAACTAAACTAAACTAAAGATTAAGTCTAAGGTTTTAAAAGCTAAAGCAATGGAATAGTGAAAGTTGGCTTGGAGAATATTGGACAAGTCCAAAAACCACCAAGGAAGGATAAGGCTTGGTGGAGAGAGGGCTAGGATATATATACATGGATGCAGGGGTAATATTGTCAAAATGGGTCAAAACTACAAATTTCCCGAGTCGCAGTCGATCGACTGACTACCAGTCGATCGACAGGCAGTCTTTCGAAGGAAACCCTGCCGATCGACTGCTTCATCCCCAGGCAAAACTTTCTGCCGAGAAGTCAATTTCGACTTGTTCGGTCTATCGAATGGACCAGCGATCGATCGACTGCATGCTAGTCAATCTACTGCCAAAAATATAAAAACGAGTGAAAAACTACGAAAACATAAAAAAACTGCGCAAATGCTATAAAAACCTAAAACAAACAAAATAGACCAATTCGACTCCTAATACCCATAAAATCAAGCAAAACACATGCAAACACGACACAAAAGGTAACAAAAACACGTACAAAAATGTGCAAATCAGTCGTCCCAAAAGTAGTCCCTACATTTATGCAAAAATCTCTTCCTTTCTTGGTAGGATAGGTGGTTAGGTATAGTATCACAAGCAAGATAATTCACTATGTTATCATACCAAGGGGTAATTTAATATTCAAGAGCATAAGCATTTTCATAAGGGAACAAATCATCAATCATAAAACTCCCATTCACGTCATCTTCGGTTACCATTCTAGACAAGTGACCAGCCACAACATTTTCACATCCACGCCTATCTTTTATCTCTACATCAAATTCTTGCAACAATAAAATCCTTCAAATCAGACGTGGTTTTCTTTGAGGTTTAGAAAATAAGTGACGCAACGCAGCATGATCCTTATGTATAATTACCTTTGCTCCCACTATATACGACCTAAATTTATCAAGCGAAAATACAACTGCTAGCAATTCTTTTTCAGTTGTGGTGTAGTTACGTTGGGCATCATTTAACATGTAACTTGCATAATAAATAACCCTAAGTAACTTGTTCACTGATTGCCCCAAAACGGACCCTACAACTTCATTGGACGCATCACACATAATTTCAAATGGTAGGATCCAGTCGGGGGCAATAACAACGGGTGCTGATGTAAGCTTTTCCTTAAGTTCATTAATTGCATTCATGCAAGCTTCACAAAACACAAAAGAAGTATCCTGAGTTAACAGTTTACACAGCGAATGGGTAATTTTGAAAAATCTTTTATGAAACACCTATAAAAACCCGCATGACCAAGAAGACTCCGTACACCTTTGACATCACGGGGGGGGGGAAGAGTTTCAATAACATCAATTTTTTCTTTATCAACTTCCAGCCCCCTACCCAAAACAATACCACTCTTTACCATAAAATGTGATTTCTCCCAACTCAACGAGAGACTCTTCTCAATGCAACGTTCTAACACATTAGATAAGTTAGATAAATAATTTTCAAAAGATGAACCAAAAATTGAAAATTCATCCATGAACACCTCGAGAAAATCATCAATGAAATCAGTGAAAATTGAAAGCATGCACCTTTGAAATGTCACTGGAGCGTTACACAAACCGAAGGGTATTCTCCGAAAGGTGAACGTGCCGAAGGGGCACGTGAATATTGTTTTGCTTTGATCCTCCGGATCAATGTCGACTTGATAATAGACCGAAAGGCCATACAATAATTATTAGAATTCATGTCCAGCTAGTTTGTCGAGAAGTTGGTCGATGAACGACAAAGGAAAGTGGTCTTTTCGAGTGGCTGCATTCAACTTTCTATAATCGATACACATACGCCATCCAGTTTTTAGTCGCATTGGAACTATCTCGCCTTTTTTGTTTTGGATTATGGTGATGCCTCCTTTCTTTGGAACCACATGGATCGGACTCACCCATTTACTGTAGGAGATAGCAAAAATAACCCCTTCATTTTTAAGCTTCAAAATTTCCTTCTTGACCACTTCATAAAGTGTTGGCGTCAGTCTTTGTTGTGCGTCTCTTAACAGCCTCGCATAAGGCTCGATCTCGATTCGGTGCATACAAGTAATGGGACTTATCCCCTTGATGTCGCTGATGCTCCATCCTATGGCCTATTTTTACTTAGCATCAAAATCAGCTCTCTTTCCTCATGTTTCGTCAATGATGAATATATGATGACAGGTTTCATTTCGTTGGGCTCGAGGAAAATATACTTCAAATGACTTGGCAGTGGTTTCAACTCCACCTTTGGCTCGACCTCGGGTGCGTTAGTCATTTCGCACAATTCTTCATCAAACTCTTCAAACTTTTCTATAATTTCACCCAATTCAATTCCCAGAACTTTGGCTATCTCCTCCCTGCTCAAGAATTATGCGTCGTCCTCGATGTGTAAATCGTTTATAACAGTGATTCCTTTAAGTTCATGGACACAATATGCAATCGGATCAATGAAAGAACAATCATCTTGCATGAAAGAAGAGGGAGTATTATGAATGTCTTTAAGTGAGAATGTCACTAATTTTCACAAAACTGACAAGGTCACCCTTCCTTTATGCACATCGATCAACGTATGAGAAGTAGACATAAATCCCCTGCCTAGCGAAATCGTTTGCTCCTTTCCTTCACTTGGAACTTCACCAGCATTTAGAATAACAAAGTCGACCGGAATCACAAGTTTGCCCTACTTGCACCAAAACATCTTCAACAATACCCAACGGCTGCCTGATCGATCGATCTGCCAATTTTAGTCGCATCGTAGTTGGCCTCATCGCCCCAAGATCAAACTCTTTATAAAGAGAGTAAGGCATCAAATTGATGCCGGCCCCAAGGTCAATCATTCCTCGAGCAGTTCACCCATTACTGAGCGAAATAGTGATACAAAAGCTTTTGGGGTCTCCTTCCTTTGGAGGTAATGGTTTCTTACATATGTCACTTACCTCTCTCGCCAACTCCATGTGATGGTTCGTCACCAAACGTCTCTCTCTTGAAGCAAGTTCATATAATAATTTAACGTATACTGGCATTGACTTGATCACGTCCAAAAGAGGAAGGTTGATATTGACATTCTTCAGCAAATTGTAGAGCTCCATGAACTTCTTGTTTTCCTTAGCTGGACTTAAACGATTGGGAAAAGGAACCGTATCACGAATTTTGGATGTCAACTATTTCTGCTTCTGAGTCGAAGGGTTGATAGCATCATCAATCGTCGTTAGAGTGGGGCCTTGGTTTGAAAATTTCCCCTTTAATGATCCCGGAACATATGGATTTGGTGATTTGTGCATTTGGTCCACTGGTTTAGGTTTACCTGATTCTGGCAGGTCTGTGGTCGAAATTTCGACCACCTCCTCTTTTTCCTCATCTTGCTCGATGCCGTTATATATCTTCTTTCGCTTTGCAAGACATAAATAGCCGAAGCCTACTCGATTTGACTCGGGAATTTCCCTTTCTCGTTCTCTGCTTTGGCCATAGAAGTCGCCATTTAGCCCATCATTATTTCCAAAATTTTCACACTCTTTGAGAAGTCAGTGAACACTTCCCCATGTCTATTCACCTGCAACTTAAGATCACTGAATTGCGAATCCATCTATGTAAGTCCATCCCAGTTTCGAATCGTCTCTGTGACTTGGTTTGCTGCCATAACAATAAGTGGTCATTCGGTTGTGCTGGAGTAGGTTTCGGCCCCGTTGGTGGATATTTGTTTAATGGAGGTGGTGGTAGGTAGTGTGGGTTGGTCCGTGGCTGCATCGGCACATAACTCGGGTTATTAGGACCCCACTTGAAGTCCGGATGATTATGCCACATCTGATATTGATTATAAGGTTTCATGTATTTCTACCCGGAATTTTATGGTTGGTGCTGATAGTTTTGAATGGTGTTAACTTCTTCCTCTTCTGCTTCATTGAATGTTTCTGAGTACATATTCGCCAAATGTCCAGTTGCTCCACATCGAGTACGCACCTCACTGGTTTTCTTCGAAGATCCTTGGCTAGCTCGCTTGGCCTTCAATGATGCCACCTCTCTATAAAGTATTTCCTTGATTAATACTTCGAGCTTCTTGTCACTATCCTTTTCGGTCACAGATACTTCATTTACTCTATGTTCCATGGTCGAGAGTTTGTTTGCCTGGACATCTCTCTCATCTTCTCCAATACCTGCAAAGGAATGGTTCTTCCCAAAAGTAATTCTTGCAAGTAGAAAGAAATCTCTTCCGTTCTTGGAAGGATAAACCAGCCCTCACATGGCCACAAGCAAGATAATTAACGATATCAGCAAACCAAGGGGTGGGGTGCGAAGAGACAGCATAAGTAGTTTCATAAGGAAATGCATCATTTATAAGAACCTGTTCGTTCACATTTCTCCCTACGTCTAAGCGTGAAAAATGATCGGCCACCACATTCTCACAGTCTTTTCTATCTTTTATCTCAACGTCAAATTCTTGAAGTAAAAGTATCCAACGGATCAAACGTGGCTTGCTTTAAGATTTAAGAAAAAGGTAACGAAGGGCCGCGTGATCACTATGGACAATGACTCGAGAACCTATTATATAAGGGCGAAATCTTTCTAACAAGGTTACCACGGCTAAAAGTTCTTTTTTTCGGTGGTGGTATAGTTCCTTTGAGCTTCATTTAAAGTGAGACTTGAATAATAAATCACTCGGAGGAGACCATCCACTCTTTGTCCCAAAATGGCCCCCACAGCATCGTTAGATGCATCACACATAATTTCAAAAGGGAGGGACCAGTTTGGAGCAACGACCACCGGTGCCATGGTCAATTTTTCTTTAAGTAAGTTAAAAGATTTTAAACATGACTCATCAAAAACAAACAGCACATGAAGACCAAGTAAATGACTCAACGGGCGACTAATTTTCGAAAAATCTTTAATAAAGCGCCTGTAAAATCCCGCGTGTCCCAAAAAACTTCGAATGCCTTTAACGTTCGTGGGAGGTGGTAGACTCTCTATGATATCAACCTTAGCTTTATCAACCTCTAAACCTCGTTTAGACACAACATGACCAAGGACAATACCACTCGTCACCATAAAATGACTTTTTTCCCAACTCAATGTCAAATTACTCTCAATACATCGTTCAAGAACTTTAGACAAATTATTAAGACAAGAGTTAAAGGAAGAGCCAAATACCGAGAAATCATCCATGAAGACCTCAAGGAAATCGTCAATCATGTTAGTGAAGATCGAAAACATACATCGTTGGAAAGTCGCCGGTGCATTGCATAGGCCAAATGGCATCCTGCGAAAGGTAAATGTTCCGAACGGACAAGTGAACGTAGTCTTCTTTTGATCCTCGGGGGCTATAGCAACTTGGTAATATCCAGATAAACCATCAAGAAAACAATAATACTCATGCCCAACCAATTTATCGAGCAACTGGTCAATGAAAGGGAGCAAAAAATGGTCCTTCCTAGTGGCGGCATTCAGCTTCCTATAGTCAATACACATACGCCATCCAGTAGTCAAACGTGTTGGAATAATGTCTCCCTTGTCATTTTCTATGATCGTGATGCCCCCCTTTTTCGGCACGACATTTATGGGGCTCACCCACTCACTGTCGGGTACTGGGAAAATGATTCCTTCATCGAGCAGCTTGAATATTTCCTTCTTCACTACCTCCATCAAATTTGGATTTAAGCGGCGTTGGCTGTCTCGAACAGGTCTCGCACCTTCCTCCAGCTCAATACGGTGCATGCATGTGGTAGGGCTGATACCTTTGATGTCCCCCAAGCTCCAGCCGATGGCTCCTTGGTATTTTTTAAGCACAACGATCAAGGCCTCTTCTTCTTTCTTAGATAGTTCGGCGAAAATGATCACGAGTTTCTTCTCGCCTTCTTTGAGATATACGTATTTCAGGTGGCTCGGGAGGGGTTTGAGTTTGGATTTTGGTTCGATGTCTGGTCTTTCCTCTCCAAGCTCACAAAGGTCGATTATTCCCTCAGAATCGGGATTAAGAAAATCATCATCCTTGGCTATCCATGAGTCATCATTCTAATTAAGAAAATAGCGCGTGATGGATCTTTCCTCGAGATCGTCTTGTATGAGAGGAGCAACAGGATCCAAGTATGAACATTCAGCGTTCATGGATGAAGAAGGTGTCGATTGGAAGTCGTGAATGGAGAAAGTGATGGATTCGTCCAAAACAGAGAGTGTCATGTTTCCATTCTTCACGTCTATGAGTGTGTTAGTCGTGGCCATGAAAGGTCGGCCCAATAAGATCGTGTGCTCCTAGCTATTGTCCTCCACTTCCTCTACATCCAAAATCACGAAATCAACGGGGACAATGAGGGTACCAACTTGTACGAGGACATCCTCGATGATTCCCTTAGGGTACCGAATCCAACGATCAGCCAGCTGGAGTCTCATCTTGGTTGGCTTTAGTGCACCTAAATCAAACTGCTCATAGATGGAAGTAGGCATTATATTGATCCCCGCCCCAAGGTCAATCATACCCCGAGTCTCTTTTCCATTTCCCAAAGTAATTTTAATACAAAAACTTCCGGGGTCACTTTCCTTAGGGGGAAGGGAATTTCGAAACATGACGTTCGCCGCATTTGTAAAACAATTTTTTTCATTTTCAGAAAACCGTCTCTTTTTTGATGCCAAGTCCTTAAAGAACTTAACATATGCGGGAACGTTTCTTATCACATCAAGCAAGGGCAAATTCACATTAACTTTAGATAGCATATTATAAAGATCAAGAAATTGCTTATCTTGCTTTTCTGATTGAAGACGGCTAGGATACGGAATGGGAGGCCGGTATGGATTAGCGGATTTGTGAAGAGTTGTCTTAGGCTCGACCTCATTGTTATCTTTTTTCGAGGGTTGGGCGGTCTTCGTCTTCTCATCACCCTCCTTGTTTGAGCTTTCTTCCTTTCCATCCTTCTTGGCAGGCGATTGAGTAGAGTCGTCATCGGGTGAATTCACGTTATTGTCCACAATTCGTCCACTCCTAAGCACCGTAATGGCTTGTGCTTACGACGGTTGGCTTGGCAATTTCCCAGACTCGTTCTTCCCTATTTGCGCAGCGAGTTGGCTAAGTGTCACCTCAAATTTATCCATCCTTTTCTCAGAGCGTTGGACTGCTGATTCCGTACGTTGAATTTCCGACTCAGTGCGTTGCATAAATTGCGTAAACGTGCGCAATGTCTCTTCTAGCGTTGGCGAAGTTGGTGCTTGAGTCGATGGTGGAGGTGCAGGTACAGCTGCTTGTCCTGGCTGCTGTGGCGGGTATTGTGGTTGTTGCAAGATCGTAACTTGTCCTTATCCCCATTGCTGCTGATATGGTTGTTGGGAGATAAAGTTGCTTGGTGCCTTTTGGTTCTGTGTCTGATTTCCTACGCCTTGATTGTTCGACCAAGAAAAATTTGGATGGTTCCTCCACCCCGGATTATACGTTTGCGAGAATGGGTCATTATTGCGTGGGTAACGATTTTGACTCCCCTGCCCGATTTGATTCGCTTGATAACCTTGAACGGCTAGTGCTTGTTCGTTGGTTTCCTCAGTCTGTCCGAAGGTGGCTTGGAAAAGGTTCGTGCCATGCCCGTACACTCCACAAATCCCACAAGTTTCCGACTGCATTGGTAATGTGCCTTGAGATAGAAGCGTATTTTGGGACTGTAGCACATCCACTTGCCTTGTTAACTCAGCAATCCTCTTTGTGTCCTCCATCGATGCTTGCGATACCCCCACCGCATGAATGGCTACTTTCTTAGGTCGCGAGTTCTTTTGTTATGAGTTGTAACTGATCGACTTGCAAATGTCCCAAACTTCTATGGCAGTTCGCGACCCAATATCTCCTCCTGCTACATTATCAACCATGTATTGGAAATTATGGTCAAGCCCATCGTAGAAGAATTGGTTGATGAGCTCAGGTCGGTAGTGATGATGTGGACATTGCGCTAATAGCCCCTTAAAACGCTCCCATGCGTCGTGAAATGTCTCCCCATCCGTCTGATTGAATGAAGCTATCTTTACTCGGAGGTGGGCTGTCGTCTGGTTCGAATAATACTTTTCCATAAAGCGGTCGTACACCATATCCCAGTTTGTAAGAGATTCGGGCTCCAATGACAAAATCCAATTCTTAGCTCGGTCCTTCAACGTATATGGAAAACATCTCATCTTCAATTGTTCTTCTCGAAGGCCTTGGAGTGGCAATGTTTGGATCACGAAGTGAAATTTCCGCATGAAGGTAATCGGGTCTTCGTTCGGTAGCCCATAGAAAGAGGGCAAGAGACTGAAATGATTGGGTTTGAGCTCATAATCTCGGGCCGCAGGGCCCAAGCGTATGCATGACGTAGCCGGTCCAATTACGGGGCGAGCGAATTCGCGCATACGTGCTGGTCGAGGCTCTTGTTGCTGGTAGTACGCATTGGGTGGCATATATGGCCTTTGCGCTTGATGATCTTGATGGAAGTATGGCGGAGGTTGGTTATAGTACGACGGTTGCTGCTGAATGTACGGTGGATTGTTGTAAAGTTGTTGGTTGGGAAGCTCCGGATTTGGGTTGGCGGGTGGCGGCTGGATGATTGGTGGAATTGGGTCCTCGTTTTGGTTCGGCCCACCATTTTGTTCATTTAGATCATTCGGATTGATTGGAGGTGTCCCGGTAGGATCCATTGGTGGCTCGTTCGTTGAGTTTTCTTGAGAACTTTCCCCAAAATTTCGGTCGACTTTAGCTCTCACTCTAGTAATCCTATTAATGTTGTCGATGAACGGAAAGAGTTCTCCACCCAAGGACCTACGCTCTCGCATACACTAAACAAACGATCAAACGATTCGAGACAAAAGAAAATTTTTTAAAATAAACTAAATGAACTAAGCACGAACAAACATTGTTAAAACCTATTTCAATCCCCGGCAACGGCGCTAAAATCTTGATCCGAACTTTTTACACCAATTTTTTATTTAAAATAAAAAGCCCGTCCGCAAGAGAACAGAGCAATTGTAGGTGGCAAGTTGGACACGAGTCGATCTCTCGAGGATTGAAATTTGGAATTTTCAACGTTTGTTTAATCACGATAATTAAAATACACGATCAAGTTTTTTGGTTTTTTTTTTAATTTTCAAAAAGTATAAGCTACGAATTAAAAACGCAATAATTAAAAACTCAAAATTGAAGTTAAAACGCTGAATTAATTATCCCTAAATTATTAACTAAACTTGAAAGCATAAAATTAACCAAATTAAAAACCTAGATTAAATTACTAATTAGTTTATTAATTAAAAACTCAATTTAAATTCAAATCAAAGCAAGAACTCAATATTAAAAATAAAACGCAGCAATATATAAATGCATGAACTCAAGCAATTAGCCTAAGCGAATAATTAACAAATTAAAATCTAAATCAATTACTAATTAATTAACTAATAAGAAATTCAAATAAAAGCCAAAACAAGAAATAACTCAATAATAAACTTCAAAATGCAGCAGCATAAAATTCATAAACGAAACTAATTAACCTAAACAAATCTAAAAGCAAGCATAAAAATCAACAAACATGAATAAACGACAAACTTGATGAATAAAAACGAGCAAAACATGTAAACTAGATCGCATGAACTTCATTAATCAATCCAAGTCTCCAACATCCAAACATAAATCATAAAAACTGAATAAAATCATAGAATTAGAATCATATAAGGTTCAGCGAATTTCAGATCCAAAAACGAACGTAAGAAAACGTTAAGATAAACTATGATCTAAAGCATAAAAACTATGACGAAAGCTTGAAAAACATGAAAAAGGAATAGGAAACTTATTAAATGTAGTAGATGCAGTAAATTCTTCGAGTTCTCCACAGCAATACGCTGAAAATTGGACAGAAACGAGTTGGCAACGTCGAACGGCTCCGGAATGCGCTTTCGTCGAATCTTCAATCTCCGCGTTTTTGTGTTAAATCCGACTCCAAACCCTAGGATTATGTATTTGGTAAGTTCTTAGGGTCAGAGGCATACTGAAATTCGGATTATAGGTGGGTATTTATAGTTTTGGGAAGTCTTGGGCAAAAAGAAACCCAAAAAACGAGTCAAAAACGCGTCCAGCAATCGACGCGTGATACTAGAACGGTGTCAGGATCTTCCGTTCTAGAAAACTGGAAGCGGTCGGCAGCTATCGGGCGCCTGGTCGGGCGACGCGCGCGGGGGTCGGCAGGCGTGGGCAGGGCTGTGCGGCACAGGATACTAGAACGGTTACATAATATGACCGTTCTAGAAAACCTGGCAGTTTCCAAAAGTTGCCAATTTTCGCCGGAAAGCTCGTTTTCTTCTCATCATTCCAATTCCTCAATTAAAGCATCCTTAAATGCTTCTTTTTAACAGCATTCTTCAGCTCATTCCACTACTAATAAAGAAAATTTAGCGCAATTAAGCTGCAATCTACGAAATTAAGCACAAAACATAATAAACGAAATAAAAACACGAAATACTAAAAAGAAGAAAAATACGAATAAAAGAACCTAAAAACCCATAAAACCACACAAATTAAAATGCAAAAATATACGAAAAACACACACAAAAATGAATAAATCACTAATAAGTGCATTAAATTATCCAGCTATTTTGGAGATAAAAGGAAGATCTTGGCCGAAGAACGAGTTGCGTGCTAACGAACAGAGCTTAGGACTTGCGCTTGTATCTTCGATCTTGATCCTCTAGATATGTATCAGGCAATGGAAACGAGCCTCCTCTTCGTCTAAGAACCCTAGGAATATGTGTGGTGTGGTTCAAGACGAATTAGAAGGGGGTATTTATAGTTTCCCCAAGTCTTGGAGCACAACTTAAGTTCAAAAACTGAATCTGGACCCGATAAAGGTGAGCTTAGTGGTAGGAGTTACCGCTAAAGCTACCGTTAAATTCACACTGTGTGTCTCTGTCCATCCTTAGCGGTCATGGTAGTGGTTAGGGGACCGTTAAGTGTGCCGCTAAACTCTCTGTACAATCTATAAACTGATAATCCTAAACAACATTTTTGAACCCAAACTGCCAAATCCAACTGGGTATTCTAGAAATCAACTTGAAGAAGAATAAACTCCTATTAAGCTCGGATCTCTCCGAGGTCTGTCTCCCAACATATGGTCTGTTTAACCTCACTCCTGACACAAGGAGTCCTTTATACGGTGGGAAGATTTGTCCTATATGTGCAAATCAAAATCGGGCCCTAACTGTGGGAATAAGGTTTGGGTTACCGGTAAGGCCACCGCTAACTCCTCCGGGGTCTCTCTGTCGCCCCTTCACGGCTTTACTAGCGGTAGTCAGACCGCTAGGGGTTAGCGGTACTGGTAGCAGTAAGAGTTACCGCTAACCTTACCGTCAAGTGGTAAAAAACGCTACTTCTTCGCCGAATAGCTCATTCTCGCCTCTCGATCGTCAAACTCCATATATTAAGTGCTGAGCTCCTCCGGTTACTTATCTATATTGGGAAAAATAGAGAATAATCACCCATTTGCATCAATAACAATCAAAATACGGTAAAATAAGCTGGAGATACAAAAATACGAAAATAAGTTTTATATATCCAACTTATACCAAAATTAACAATAAAAACTAACTAAAATATTAATATAAATAAGGACAAAATCATGTTAACCAAACGGCTCTTCTGGGTTCATTTCCATATCACCTGGAACTTTACTCTTCTCACCAATTCCACTAATTATTTTTGTTAGTTAACCAACTCGAGTTTCATGATTCTCAATATGTCCACCTATAGTCTTGGTTAATACTGCCATTTAATCAACAACCACATCTAATATTTCTTTGTACTTTAGGAAACCTTGAGAAAAATATTTCATAAAGCGTTTAGAGCTTCTGCTATTGCTTCTTCTCTTCAACTATCTCTCCATTAACCACCTTGAAATTAGAGGAGAATTAATCACGTTCTTCGTATTACCATATGAGAAATTATCATTATTTGTGTAATTAGGACAAAAATTTCCTTTACTATTATTGTATGGATGCCCCATATAATTCATTCTAAGGGATCCAGTGGATAAATTTTTTATTCAACGATTCTCCCTCAGTCTTTTCATGTAATTAATTTGTTAGAATTTCCATTTGAACGATAATTTTCTTGAGAGAACTCATTTCTTTCACCTCGAATACTCACTCCATATTTTACGTATTGGAAGGCCATTGATAATTCTTTTTAGACATATACTCAAATAGTGCAAAAGCATCTCTCGTACTCTTCGCAAGAAATGATCCTCCGACTGCTGCATTGATTAACGCTTGAGTTTTACTCCCCAATCCACTGTAAAAGAATCAAATTTATCGTGTCTCATTAAAATTATGTTGGGGAAAATTTTTAATTAGCTAGGAATCTATCCCAAGTCTCATATAATGTCTCTGAATTCTCTTGCGAAAACATCATAATCTCGTTGATTAGGAGGATCATCTTTGATGACATGAAAGTCTTTTCAAGAAACTTATCCTTCATTTCATTGAGCGTCGTCATGCTCCCGTTATCCATGAATTTCAACCAATGCCTTTCATTAACCCTCAAATAAAAAGATAATAAATGTATACGAAAGCCATCTTATGATACGTCATTTATCTTTTGTAGATCATACACTTGTAGTAAACGTGCAAGATGTTCGTGGGGGTCTTCGGAAAGTAAACCCCCATACTGATCTTGAGAAGCCATTTGAATCAAGGAATGCATTATTTCAAAGTTATTAGCTTGAGTAGGAATGTGGGACATTCCTCCGTATGTTTGGTTCCCCGTGTACTAAAAATTATCACGAATAGAAGGGTGTGAAATCTCTTTGCGAACTTGTCTCTTTTCTCGGGTCCTATACTCATTTTTGGCCCTCTCTCAGTCCAACTCCTCTCGTGCTTGTTATTCACCCAATTCACATATTGGGCTGACTTTTACATTCATGAAAACCTCTTCATTGAGATCGCTTCCATGACTTACGTATGTTCATTGTCATTTTTGCTATGACTCATTTTACTGCCCTCAACTTCCTAGTGGTTTCTTCAAGCTCCATATCATAAGCAAACCACGTCCTCTTACGAGAATGTGTGGGCATAAATTACACACAATAAACCAAAAATACCAGTGTAATAAGACAAATAAAAATAAAAGTCCCTAAAGTAAATTTTTCCTACTTATCAAAATATTAATTAAAGTATTCCATGACAATGGTGCCAAAATATTGTTCACCTGTGATTTTACAACCGCAAGTGTGCGGGGTTCAATCATAATAGTAATTGAGCAAGGTCATATCCACAAGAAATAATAATTAAATACCTTTATCATAGTAGTTAAATTTTATTTGGGAACTCAAATATCAATTGTATAATTAAGATAAAAATAAATATTAACAAAATATAAATACTGAAGAGAAAATATGAGAGAATGATGATTCCCAGATTATGGTATCGATTGAATACCTTTTTTGTATTATGATAAATATTGATTTAATCAGAAGTCTAATCCTATTGGACTTTGCGAAGCTAACTGTACTCTAATTGCATAAGCATAGGTGCGTAAACTAAATTACCTGCATGTATGTACAACTTCCATCCGACACACGTAATTCAGTTGAACATATGCCCTAATATTATAATGACATATGTCTAGTGAACATCTCGTAACCCATCTACGTTGCCTATCTTATTGCCTTAATATTATCCCACCACATTTGTATTGATTCAATGTTTGCAAGTAAATGTAAGTGTTGATCAAGTTCTCACAAGAGATCAAAACAATATAAAACGAATAGGCAACAAATGATTAATAATTGAAATACTTTAATATCACAAAATAGAGTCATCAATCTACTCCCATGTCTAGAATCAAAGCGATTTAACTGGACATAGTTATAACAAAACAAATCATGTTTTCATAACACATGAATAAACTTAATCTAAATATGAAAATAGAGTGGAGAACCATTTAAAACATTATTGGCTCATGGGGAACTCTGCCTCGTCATCCCATGGATGGAAGGGCTTTAATTCTCCATCCTTAGGATCTCAATATCTTCTAATATGATGTATTTTATCGTCCTCCAAGGCCTCTAACATGTTTTTCAGGTTTAGGGGTTGTAGGGGATTTATAGCTAAGAACACGTCTTGTAGGTTGGGTGTCACTCCAGTGTCTCGCAAAATCATCTACGTTCAACTTGTAAGTTGGGCGTCAAGTCAGGTCTAGCCTCAGTTGTGTACCCGATGCGCACACCCTACTAGTAACTTGGGTGTGTCTTCCTGCTCATCTCTGGCTCTCAATACGATAAAACTAGACTTGGGTTTCTAAATAAAAGCTATAACTCTATCTCTTAGACTTTTGTGGCCGTTTAATCATCTCGATTGGACAACATGAGAAAGTTATGGCTCCAATACGAAATTGTTATAATGCATTTTCCTCAAATCTTCATATTTTTGCATCTTAGCACAGTATTTGACTTCTCCTTTTTCTTCCATTATTGTGCATCTATTGGTTTCTTAAATCATGGATGCCAATGCTTTTATTCAAAACAGGTTCAAAAACCTATCATTTGTTAATTAAAAAATAACTAAAACATCAAAAGCATATTATTTTCCAAGAATTAAGAAAAACAAGGAAAAATATACGCATGGCCTATAAATTATTATGTAATATATCCTTAAAAATAAGTAATATTGCGTGTGAACACAAATACATCTCAATATATGAAAAGGAAAAGATATAAAACACCCAAATTGAGACAAAAAATATGAAGAACGTGTATAAATATGTACAAATCATGCGATAATGAGTAACTATCTTTAGTGAAAGCTTTTCTCATAACTATTCAAACTAATATAAAATTTTCTGATATCACCTGAAATAAGGAGACCTGGATTGGGGTAGACCTGGCCTAGGATCACTAATAAAGTGCCCAGTTGGTTGACCTATTGTGCCCTCATGAGGTCCTGAGCGGAATTTCCCGAGGAGGTCAGGAAAATAGATTGAGATGGGCTGAGGATTATCCTAGCTCAGGATAATCCTGGTCTGACCTAGACCTTTCAAATGAGATTAAGGTCAAGAAGCCTGGAATCATAAGGAAACATCCTGATCTGATCCGAATTCGCTGAGAAGGATAATAGGAGGGCAGGCTTCTGGGAGACCAGGCGATCGGGCTTCCCAAAAGGGAACAGGTGGGACCACTTGTAATGGTTATTTGCACAACGGCCCGAGATTCGCGGTCTCTTTTTTCGAGATCCCGGAAGGGGTCCCCACTGGGGAAAGTTATAAATAGCTCAGACCCAAGGCTGAGAGGGGTATGACATTCTTGTGCATTCCTTTCAGTGCTCACTGAAATATACCACACGCTTAACTGACTTAAGCATCGGAGAGGTTTCCACCGGAAGTCCTCCGGTGGTCCTTTCTAACGTGTTTTGGGTGCAAGCCAGGCCAGTTCATCAAGAAGTTCAGAGTGTCCATGAAGGAGAATATTTTAGTTTGGTTTAGTTATTTTTTGGGTGAAACAATTGGCGTCGTCTGTGGGAAAATATCAAGGCTAATACGTGAGGTACGACATGGCTTCAGATGGACTCCGGCGGAATTTGGTGGCGGAGATGGGTGGCATGCCAAGTTCTACCACTCCGATGGGTGCGCCAAACACGACAGGGCCGTCAGCGGCAGAGCCATCGATAGCAGCAGAGCTAGGCGCAGCGCAACCTCCCCCTAGTGGGTCCGCGCAAGTTGACGGATGGTTGCTGAATGATATCTTTCTTCGACAACTGTCTGACCTTATCGGTAGGGCCGTGGAAGTGGTTGTGGACAGGAAGTTCATAGAGTTCTCGACGCCCCCTTCCAAAAAACCCCCATCCCAGACAGTCCCGCTGCCAGAGACGGAACCACCACACGTCCAGCGCACGGTCCGGATTCCTCTCCAGGAGGAGGAAGAGATTTTTTCCGCTTTTGAAAGTGAAACATCAAGACAAACCATCCCGGACCTCACTGAACAAATGCAGAATCTGCCGAAAGAGGTCAGGGATTTTAAAATAAAAATGGCGAGCACAGATGCGGCGCCGACAAGGAGGGGTACGCCGTTTACGGAGGGGGTTATGTGCGATGACGTGCCGGCCTCTTACAGATCCATGGGATTTGAATACAACGGGACAACAAACCTGTGGGATCACCTGAGCGTGATCGGCCTTAGGGGAACAGGCAGAACAAGATAACGGATGAAACTGTGGGAGGCAAAGTGACCAAGCCCAGGTTATACGAGGGGGAATCCTGATGATCACAGGAGGCGAGTGGGATGAGCATTCTAAATGAACCCAAAACAACTATGTCCGAGCTGCAAAGGACCTGGTCAGGAAATCGCGAGAGGTGGGACATATAACCCCAAGCCAAAGCATATCTTTTAGATTAGAGGATGAGAATGGCATCTTGGCTCCTCACATGGACGCCCTGGTCATAACAACCACTATTGAAAATTACAATGTGAGATGGGTATGCATTGACATAGGGAGCTCGGCTGATATCCTGTTCTATGATTGTTATCAAAAGTTAAAATCGGATGTGGAAATGGAAGAGGTAACAACTTCGTTAGTAGGATTTTCGGGGGTAGCTTTGAAGCCTTTAGGGGCAGTGAGGCTTTTGGTAACATGAAGAGAAGAGCCGTATAGGTTAACTAAGACAGTGCAATTCCTGGTAGTGGATGCACCATCTTCATACAATGTTGTGCTGGGATGACCATCCCTAAGATAATTCCAGGCGGTGGTCTCGGTGTACCATATGAAGTTAAAGTTCCCTGCTTAGGATGGAACAGGTGAGGTTAAGGGTGACCAGTATGCGTCAAGACAAGCATACGTCGAGTGTATCAGACGTAATGAAGAGGAAAGAGCCAGAATGGAGAACGCGAAGCCAGAGATGGCCCAGTGAGAGGAGGGTTTGATGATGGTAGAGATGGTCCCAGGGGATGATTGTAAAGTTGTGACAGTGGGAATGACCCTGAGCCCAGAAATTCCGGTAGACCTGGTCCAGTTTTTGAGAAGCAATGCTGACGTTTTTGCTTGGTCTCCTCAAGATCTGGTGGGGATAGACCCAGCAGTCGTCGAGCACCGCCTCAATATCAGCCCTGGAGAAAAGCCAATTAAGCAGAGGAAGCGTAGCTTTGGCCCTGAGAAGGAGGCAATCATCGAAGCTGAAGTCGAAATTTCTTTGAAAGCTAAGCATATTCAAGAAATACGATTCCCTTAGTGGCTTTCCAACGCAGTGTTGGTCCCCAAAACCCCGGAATATTGGCGTATGTGTATAGATTTTAGGGATCTTAATCGTGCCTGCCCTAAGGACCATTACCCTTTGACAAGGATAGACCAGTTGGTTGACTCCACGGCTGGTTGTGAGTTACTAAGCATGATGGACGCCTCGCAAGGGTACCATCAGATCAGGCTAGCTGAGGAGGACTGGAAGCGGGTCAGTTTTATAACCCAAAAGGGGACCTATTTCTATGTGGTCATGTCATTTGAGCTCTAGAATGTAGGCGCCATATATCAGCGATTGGTGGATAAGATGTTTAAAGCTCAGCTGGGAAGGAATATGGAGGCATACGTCGATGACATGTTGGTCAAGAGAGTGAAGGTAGCCTCGCATGTGCACGATCTAAGGGAAAATTTTGACACCCAGAGAAGATACAGGATGAAGCTCAACCCCAAAAAGTGCGCATTTGGGGTAAGAGTTGGTAAAATTCTTTGGGTATATGGTCACAAAAAAGGGAATAGAGGCCAACCCAGAGAAGGTAAGAGCCATCATGGACATGCAGGCCCCGAGGAATGTCAAAGAGATGTAGTACCTGGCAGGTTGAATTAACACTCTGAGCAGGTTCGTCTCGCGCTCAGATGAAAAAAGCCTACCATTCTTCTAGGCCTTGCATAAAAAAGCTCGATTTTAGTGGAACGAGGAGTGTCAGGAGGCATTCCGGATGTTGAAGGAGCACCTGGCTAGTATGTCGCTGCTTACAAAGCCAGTTCAGGGTGAACCTTTAATCCTATATTTGGCTGTTGGGCAGCAGGCTATAAGCTCGGTCTTGCTCAGAGAGGAAGGCAGAATGCAGAGGCCGGTATATTATTGGAGCAAAGTGTTGCATGATGCTGAAGTCCGATACATGGAGGTGGAGCGAGCAATGCTAGCCCTGGTCGGGACAGCACGTACGTTGCGCCCTTATTTTCTCTCACACAGCATAGTAGTGCGAACCAACCTACCATTGAAATCCATTATGGATAAACCGAAAGCCTCAGAACGACTGGTTAAATGGATAACTGAACTTAGTGAGTTTGATGTTACTTTCGAAGCAAGGACGACCATTAAAGCCCAGGCGCTGGCTGATTTTATGCAAGAAATGACCAGCTCTCCTGAGGACAAGAAGTAATGGACAATTTATACAGATGGTTCGGTAGGAATCCTAGGTTGTGGTGCGGGTATAGTGTTGACTGACCCGACAGGTGTAACCACTGTATATGCGGTGCGGATGAACTATACTTTATCTAATAACGCGATAGAGTATGAAGCTCTCTTGAGGGGAATTCAGATGGCGAAGGATTTGGGGGCAGAGCAGATATGTGCAAGAGTGGATTCACAGCTCGTATGCAGGCAGATAAATGGAGAATTTGAGATAAGAGACGAGCATATGCGGAAATACCTAGCCTAATTTAAGGAGTTAGCTAGTGCCATGGGGGCTCTGACTGTCCTCCAAATCCCTAGAGAAGAAAACACAAGAGTGGGTTATTTAGCTAAGGTGGCCAGTTCAGCAGTAGATTGTCAAGAAAGAACGATCACTCTGTTAATGGCATATCAGGGATTTGGAGAGGAGAAAGTATGCTCAGTGGATGAAGGAGAAGATTGGCGTTCTTCTATAAAAGCATATTTAGAGAGAGGAGAGCTAATAGAGAGCAAGAGAGAAGAAATAAAATTAAGGACCAGGTCATTCCGGTTCTTCTTGATTAAGGGAGAACTATTTCGGAGAGGATTCAAACAACCCCTTTTACGGCGCCTAAGCACGAAGGAGGGCCCCCATGTTCTTAAAGAAATCCATGAAGGATGATGTGGAAATCACATGGGTGCCCGAGCTCTGTCGAGCAAGATCTTGAGGGCAGGCTACTTTTAGCCCCAACTGAGGAAAGAGGCAGAAGATTTTGTCCGGGCGTGTGATAAATGTCATAAGAACTCGCCCTTAATACATAAGCCTACGGAGGAGCTCATGACAATGAGCTCTCCCTGCCCATTCGCCAAACGGGGAATAGACCTGGTAGGGCCTTTCCCCACAGCCCCAGCCCAATAGAGTTCCTTATAGTGGCCATCGATTATTTTAGCAAATGGGTAGTGGCTGAAGCTTTGGCAAAAACTACAGAGGATGCGGTAATGGGCTTTTTGTGGAAAAACATAGTCTGTCGATTTGGCATCCCCAGGATTTTAGTCTCAGATAATGGCACTCAGTTCATGGACGCCAGAATTAGAGCCTGGTGTGCTCAAATGAAAATCGACTAACATTTCACATCTGTTTACCATCCGCAAGCCAATGGCCAAGTTGAAGTAACCAACTGCATCCTCGTACAAGGAATCAAGGCACGTTTAGAGAAATCAGGAGGCAAGTGGGTAGAGGAGCTCAGTTCAATCCTGTGGGAGTACATGACTAATCCCAAAGAGAGCACTGGAGAAATGCCATTCAGTCTTGTTTATGGCATGGATGTTGTGGTCCCCGTGGAGATCAGTATGGAAAACCATAGAGTTCAGAACTTTGCTGAGAAGAAAAATGAGCTATTGATTCAGGATGCCCTGGACTTGGTTGAGGAAAAGAGGGAAAGAGCTTCAGTCAGAATGGAAGACATTAGGGGGCGAGTCAAAGCAACCTATGATAAGTTTGTGATTGTCAATAGTAAAATACTCGAGGAGACGTGGCAATATGGTAACCGTTTCTGGATATGGACCGTCACCAATAATGCCAACGATTAGGCCTGGTCAAAACGTGGATTTTTAGGATTTGCACAGATATGGAAATCTGGAAGGACGTGTGAAACCCTAAACCGCTCCTGAGAGAAACCCTAAGATTTTTTGCAGATCTACCCCAACCATTTCGGGGGGTACGAGTTGATATCACCTGAAATAAGGAGACCGTGATTGAGGTAGACCTAGCCTAGGATCACTAAGAAAGTGCCCAGTCGGTTGACCTACTGTGCCCTCGTGAGGTCCTAGGCTGAATTTCCCGAGGAGGTTAGGAAAATAGATTGAGGATAATCCTAGTCTGACCTGGACCGTTCAAATGAGATTAAGGTCAAGAAGCCTGGAATCAGGGGGAAACATCCTGATCTGATCCAAATTTGCTGAGAAGGATAATAGGAGGGCAGGCTTATAGGAGACCAGGTGATCGGGCTTCCCAGAAGGGAACAGGTGGGACCACTTATCATGGTTATTTGCACAACGGCCCGAGATTCGCGGTCTCTGTTTCCGAGATCCCAGAAGGAGTCCCCACTTGGGAAAGTTATAAATAGCTCATCCCCAAGGCTGAGAGGGGTATGACATTCTTGTGCATTCCTTTCATTGCTCACTAAAATATACCACACGCTTAACTGACTTAAGTATCGGAGAGGTTTCCACCGAAAATCCTCCGGTGGTCCTTTCTAACGTGTTTTTGGGTGCAGGTTAGGCCAGTTTATCAAGAAGTTCAGAGTGTCCGTGAAGGAGAATATTTTAGTTTGGTTTAATTATTTTCTGGGTGAAATTGTCATTTGTCATCTTTTTCATAACCTAAACAGGGTTGGCACCTAGATTGAGTACTTAGTCTTCTTAATAAATTTGTTGCCCAAAATTTTGGACACATCCGTCTCAAGTGATTTATACCGGTCATGGCCTGAGCTTCTTTTTTCTTTATAACACTGGCTTATAAGATTTATTGATGTTAAGTTAGTGTCAATAATACTTAGGGTCAATCCCCTTGATGCGACCTAAAATATTTGTTCACCAAGAAAAGAGAGTGATGACCTCAAATATGTGTTAGGCGACCTTATAGCCCTCCCAAAAGCTCCTGGCGACCTGATCAACCTCCAAAACGGAACCCAAGTCGAACAACTTCGGCGTAGGCCCTCCGATGCTTACGTCAAATAGTGTTTGAGAGAGATGTGCGAGAGTTCAAAATGTATGAATAAAATCAACTTAGAGAAAAGAATGAGGCCTGAGTCCTCTTTATAGAGATAAGAGACGTGTTTCCAATCTAGGGTTTTTGTCTCCTATTAAAACTATAATACCATAAATAGTGACCGACTTAGAATTAAGATTTCTCCTGTATGCTAAGATACTAAAGATATTAGAACTCTCATTAACTTACCATAATGATCGTAGGCCTCTAACCTTGCCATGCTTTTTAGTCTGCCGCGATTCCATACCATAATCTATATTAGCCCAACAGGGCCCAAGACCATGTTAACCATAAATCCCAACTCTCAGTACCGAGCTATCACTCAGTATCAAGCTGCCATAATACCCTTTTACCTGATAAGAGCTCGCCACCTTCAAAACAGCTCGGCCCCTATAAAAAGATTGCACCTTCTAAAGGAGAGGTCGCTTCCTAATCCCTACAAACTTGCACGTTCTCCGACCTCAATATTTGATGTCGTGTCAGATAGTCTTCCACATTATACTTGATTGGGGTAAGAAATCAAGTTTAATATAATCATGAGTAACCCCAGAAGCCAGTCCGACGTACCTCTTGGTAAAGTGCAAAAACCATCAGGCATCACCTCAAACTTAAAAACATTAAATGCATACTGCTATTATGTCGTACACGCGTCGCAAGCCCATTTTATTGTAATATATTTATTCATGTGGGCTAGAAAATGAAAGGCCCACAATAAACCCTACCAACTTTTGTGTCACCCAAAAAAATAACTTTTTGTCTTCTCAAACTTACGCCGCTCCAAATACAAACACCTTTTCACCTTCGTCTCTTTATATTTCGAAATAGAAAAGCAAATATCCACCATTTTCCTCTGCAAAAAAAAAAAAAAACTCAAGAATTCTGCAGCAAAAATTACAGCCATCCCCAAATTCAGAAATTTCAGCACTGCAAGTCGATTTCGCCTCGACACCATGCGTAAGTCCCCCTAACTTATCATCTCAACACTAATTATTTCATTTTATTTTGAGTTTATGCTTTTTGAATGTATTTCTCTTACTCCCCTTCCCCATTTTATAATTATATCACTGTAAATATACGGCAAATTTAGCTTCCTCTAATTCTGATTCCCAAAACCTTAATTATCCCATACTAGATATGTCGTCCAAAAAAGAATTTGTGGAAATTCCTCTAACTCGACCCATAAGAAGAAAAACCATCACCGCACCCAGACCTGGTTTAGTCAACGAACCGGTGGGAAACCTCTCCTGACCTGAACTTGAGGCTCAAACCAGAGCCTTAACTGAAAATATCTCAGAGGCCATCCCTTAAGTCAACAAGAAATACTCTAAACTTCACACCCTAATTTCATCTTTACAAATCCCGTAACTTTTGTACCTTCATCAGCTCACGCCGACCTGCCTTCTCTCCCGCAAGCTACCCGGGTAACTGCTGAAAACTCCTGGGTACTCCTAGATGGGAGTAAGCTTGCAGCCTTCATCGAAAGCCTCAATCTCCTAGAAACCATTAACTCCACCCTACATGAAGCCCAGAAAAATGACCTAGACCATCCTCCTCCAAACCATATTACCCTTTTTGACAAGCACCTGAAAGTTGGAATAAAATTTCCCTTACACCCCCTTTTGTTCACTGAATCCCTGAAGTACAAAGTCCCCCTATTCCAAATAACCCTCAATTCTATTAGATTCATAACCGGGTATATAATTTAATGTACATATTATAACATAGAACCAGATGTAGGTTTTTTTCACTTCTGCTACCAAATAAAGAAGCAAAAAGGTTCTTTTTATCTTTCTTTGCGTAAAAAGACGTGTTTCCTGGTTAGCCCTCATCAAAGGTCCATGTGTGGTGATCCAAATATTTCATTCTCTATTTCGGCAAGCCTTGGACATTCCCTACAGAATGAAAAGAGGCGACCCCTCCTCAAGAGGCAGTGCCCACCGAGAAAAAACTCTACTCTCCACCAACAATATTCAGGCTTGATCAAACAATAGAGCAAGCTTCCTTGTGACATAACGAGAATTACTGAATTAGAGAGAGTATATTCTTACGTGGGCATCAGCAAACAATATAAGCAAATAATAATCCATTTTTCTTTTCTTGCAGAACGCCTTATACTTGACTATTTGTCTTCGAGCTCAGAGGACACAGCCACGGTCCAACCTGAGCCCACTCCAGTCGTGACCTCGGCATCTCCCACTATAAATATTGAAGCTGAGGTGGAGCTCGCCTTTCCTGTTAAGGATAGATTGGTGGAGGTCGGCGATTCAGATGACCAATTGCTTCTACATGCATCTATGGGCAAGGGCAAAATGAAAAGAACATCTGGTGACCGGTCTCAAGTACAGTCTGTATCTCCTCCTCCTAAACGTCTCCGTACTCAGAGAGCATCTAGTTTAAGCCCCCCGAGTCTGGAAAGGGCCTCTCACAATACGACAATACCGACCAGATCCAGTCTTTCCTCCAAAAACAAGTGATAACCCAGGTAATTTATCTTCCAACGATCCTATCATATTTTAAATAATATGTTTCAGTATATTTATAACCCATAACATATTCCTATTATTTCTCATGGTATAGCTGCAACCTCTAAAGACCTCATTATCCAGCCACCTATTGGCAGCGACCTCTGTAGGAGAATGGAAGAAAGCGTGTGATGAGCTGACAGTCCAAGCTGATAAATAAACCAAAAAATTGTCTTTAACAAAAGTAGAACTAGATGAAGCTCGTCGCCAGCTACCAGCCCAGGGAGAAGAGCTGAACGTCATAAGATGTCAGCTAGAAACGATGAAAGACGAGGTCGCTCAGCTAGAAATAGCAAGATCAGAGATCACTCGACTGGGGAGGCGCCAGAGTTGGAGGAGATATTGCTGGCAAAAGAAAGGGAAAATAAAGAAGCGGTGTATGTGGCACGCCAACTGAGATTAACCAATGGTCGTTAGACGTTTTTGAGAAGTGAGGTGGGTCAAAAGTTTGCAGAGGCTTACAGTAACAACATGATCATGGCCTATCGACATACGATGAACTTCTTTCAGAAGGTGGGAAAAGGAGCCAAATTGTGGTTTAACACTATAATCGAGCGAGCTCGGGCCCAGCTCCAGGCAGCTAAGATCAACTTCGACCTGAATAAGAAAAAATTAGAAGATGATCTACCTTGTTTCTACTTTCGGCGGGGTGATGATAAGCAGGACCCTAAGGCCGCCTAGTGGACGGAATGCACAACCAAGGCCATAATAAAAAGCTGGGCTTAGCTACGAGCTCGCCGCCCCCTTGAAGAGGTAGTTCCTCCTTGCCCTATTATATAAAGTTTTGATTTATACCTTGTAATAAAACTCTACTTTTCCATTTAAAAAACAAAAGCTTAGCTCGCCATGAATGAATTACTTGTTGTTTCTCCGTGCCTTAGCATCAACATCATCGAGCTGCCCTATAAAACCTGTAACCTTGAAAAGACTGGATCCATAAGAGCGACATGAATATCTTAATCACAAGAACAATGTCTTAGTCACCATCCAATACCATGAAATTTGTTAAGCACAAATAATTTCATAAAGTTAAAACACCATAAAAACCTGCTGACTTCATGGGTCTTAAGCAACTCTATATAACCATAAAGCCATGGACATTTCCATAAGGTAAGAATAATGATATATTGACTTAAGCACCGTCTTATAACCATAAGACTTCATATCACCATATATATGCCGATCTTAGCACAAGATGTCCCAAAGAGATCATAACAAGTAAAACCATAGTGGAATGCAGGTGATTGACAAACTACTCAACCCCCTAATAAATCATAAGAGAACAAGAATACTACTTAGTCCCCCATGAGAACAAGGCAACACAACCAGGTCACATTAAATTAATAAAATCAAAACATGGATGACAAAGAAGACCACTTAGTCCCCCATATTTAAATGATGCAAGTAAAGAAAACTACTAAGTCACATCACCACATAATCCTGTAATCAAATAATCACATAAAATAACCTAAGGAATATGTTAATCAAACATATTAACATCAGAGAACATGTTAGTCAAACACATTCTCCAATACACACAAAAAAGAAAATAATATGTTAATCAAACATACTCAAAGCTCACAGCCAAAGGTTGTGAAGAACATGTTAGTCAAACATGTTACTCACAAACTTAGCCATATACATACATTATAAAACTATCGCAGACCTAATGAAAGTGTCAGACCATAACCATATCCATAAAAAATATCACCAACCTAATGAAAGCGTCGACTCATAACCATATCCATAAAAACCATTGCCGGCCTAATGTAAGCATCGACCCATAACCACAAAATCGTACGGCCCGTAGAAGCCATAAGAATAATCCTTTATTAGTCGTTGATCTAAATAAGCATCAGCCCATAGTTTGTAGAAAAGTGCATAGAAACATGAATCCATTGCCGACCTATTGTTGGCTCATAGTAATAGTAATAAAAGATAGAACCTCCCTCCTACATCTAAGATGTTAGGCATAATATTTCTTCAAGTGGAGAATATTCCAGCTCCTTGGTAATGCTTTCCCCTCTTCATCTTCCATCACATATGCACCTCCCCTCAGTAACTTGATGAGCTTGAACGGTCCTATCCAATTAGGATCCAGTTTTTTCGTAGTGTAGATTGCATCAGCTCGCTTCCAAACTAGGTCACCGACCTGGAAATATCTTCATTTTACCTGCTTGTTACAGGCTGCCTGAATCCTTTGTTTGTATCTTTCCACGCACGCTGCAGCTTTATCACATATTTCGTCCACTATTTTCAAAGCCCCTCTATCCGATTGCTCATTTTGTTCCTCATTGAATGTCTCTAGTCGATGAGATCCCCCAACTATCTCTACTGGAATGACAGCTTCCCTACCAGACCAAGCTGAAGGGTGATTTGCCCGTAGTAGTTCGCGGAGTAGTTCGATAAGCCCATAAAATAGAAGAGTGCTCCTCGAGCCAAATGCCCCCTACTTTTTCCATTTGCAATTTAATTCCATGCAAAATAATACGATTAGTGACCTCAAATTGTCAATTATCTTGGGGATGTGCTTCAGAAGCAAATAATTGTTTCATCCCCATCATTTTGCACCAACTTGCATTATGTGCCCATTGAATTGTGCACCATTGTCCGAAACCAACACTCGTGGAATGCCATAATTTCAAGAAATATTGTTAATAATAAAATCAGTTATGTTCTGATCGCCAATATTCGTCACAACCTCAGCCTCCACCCACTTCGTAAAGTAATCGACTGCGACCACCAAATGGAGTTTTTTGTAGGGCGTCCTCAAAATGGCCCCACAATATCAATACCCCATTGCACAAATGGGCAAGGCGATCTCATCACCATCATATATACTGCGGGCACGTGAATAATGGGTGCGTGCATCTGACATTTCCTGCAAGTCATAACGAGCTCGCTTGTCATACCTTTAATTCCTGGCCAGAAAAAACCAGCTCGTAAAGCCATCCTAACCAACGCCCTGCACTTTGCATGATCTCCATAATATCCTTCGTGTATTTCTCGAAAAACCTCCAACCCTTCCTCTCGTGATAGGAACTTCAAGTATGGGCCAAGTGCTAACTCTTGTACAAACACCCATTCATCAAACAGAAATGTGTCGCTGTTCTGGCCTCCTTAGTAGATAGATGTGTATTCCCTGCGACCACCTTATCGAGGGTCTACCGAATCGGTGTCCACTAGTCCTCTCTCTCATTTATTTTCATGACTTCTTTCAATTTTTTCCAAGCTGCTGTGAGCTAACTCCATCCATGTAACTCTTCTCGTCTCGCAAGTGCCTAGCGTTCCTGGCATTTTGGCAAGCTGATCTGCCATAGTATTATCAGCTCACGATAGATGTTCCAATCTAAATTCCTCAAGTTGGGCTACGCCTTACTTAAGATTTCTCAAGTTTTCCTTCATGCTTTATTCCCTTGCTTCAAAAGACCCATCATACTGGCGATCTACCAGCTGTGAGTCAGTATGTGCCTTTACTCGTCTTTCTCCCAGGTCACTTGCCATTTTAATGCCTTGCAGCAATGTTTTCGTACTAAGCTTCATTATTGGAGACCTTAAACCCCGGTTTGATCGCAAAATAGAGATTCTCCCCCTTCGGACTAGTTAGAACAACTCCCAGTCCTACTCCAATGATCATAGTCGATCCATATACATGCAGCAGCCATGCCTTTTATTTGTCTACATTCTATATTGAGCGCACCATCTCTTGTATAATATCCACAATACTTGAGCCTTAATTGCCGTTCTTGGCTCATACTCCACATCATACTCACTACGCTCAAGTGCCCACTTCACTAATCGCCCTGCTAAATTTCGATTACTTAAAATCTGCTGGAGAGCTAAATTAGTGCGTATCTTATCCTTATGACCCAAAAAATAAAGTCGAAGCTTCCTTGCAGTGTAGATCAATGCAAATCCATCCTTCTTGAGTTCTGAATAGTTCAACTCAGCACCTCTCAACATCCTGCTAATATAATAGATGGGTTTCTAAATACCGGCGTCCTCCCTATTAGAACTGACTTATCACAACCTCCCAATAGATATATAAAGAATCAGATCCTTGCCTGGTATAAATTTAGTTAGTAATGGAATTTCAGCCAAGTACTCCTTAAGCTTGTCAAAAGCTTCTGCTGCCTCATTGGTCCATTCAAACTTGGACCCTTTCCTCAAAGTTTTGAAAAAGGGAAAGCCCTTCTCTACCGACCTGGATATAAAATGGCTAAGCCTTGCAATATGACCAGTTAGTACCTGTACGCCCTTTACCATTCAAGGGCGGGGCATCTCCATGATTGCTCGCAGCTTCTCCGGGTTTACCTCGATACCTCGCTCTGTCACCATATATCCCAAAAACTTGCCCGATCGAACCCCGAAAGCACACTTCTTTGGGTTCAGTCGCATGCCAAAATGTCTCTGTATGAGGAAATCTTTCCTCAGATCCTTCACATGTGACTTTTCCTTCTTACTTTTCACAAGCATATCGTCCACATAGACCTCCATGGTTGACCCTAACAAGTCTTTGAACCTCTTGTCCACCAACCTTTGATAGGCCGCCTCTGCATTCTTAAATCTAAACGACATGGATACAAAATAATGCGTACCCATTGAGGTGACAAAGCTCACCTTAGGTTTATCCTCCTTCGCTAAAGGGATTTGATGATACCCCTGTGATGCATCCATCATGCTCAGCAGCTTCACCCCGAGGTTGAGTCAACCAGTTGGTCAATGTGTGGTAATGGATAATGATCTTTTGGGCATGCCTTGTTTAACTTACGAAAATCTACGCACATCCTCCACTTCTATTCAGGTTTAGGTACTATCACAACATTAGATAAGTACTCTAGAAATTGGATCACCCGGCTGTGGCAAGCCTTTAGCAATTTTAGTACCTCCTCTTCTATCGCCTTATTTAACTTTGTCCCAAAATATCTCCTTTTCTGCCGCACAGGTCGGGCCTCTGGGTCAACGTTTAGGTGATGTTGCGTGACCTAAGAAGATACTCCCGATAGATCCCCATCTCGAAAAGCAAAAATGTCCCGAAATTCTTTTAATAAAGTAATCATGTCTACCTTTACGGTCTCCATCATTTGAGTTCCTATCCTGGTAGTATATTTTGGCCTGCTTTCTTCTAATGAAATTTCCATAAGTTCCTCATGAGGTTGGACAAAATTTTCCTCTTCCCTCATATTCTTTGAACTAAGTATCCCTTCTTTCATGTTGCCGCTCCTTTCTGATTTTCCCTCACTCATTCCCTTCCTCACCGTCATCTGGTAGCACGACCTAGAAACCATTTATTGTGATATTACTTCACTCTCTCTATCTCCCATTGGATATTTTATGTTAATGTGATAGGTGGAAGTGCCCGCCTAAAACTCGTTAAGAGCAGGTCAACCTAATATAACATTATATGCTGATGCAGCTTTGATGATAGGAAGTTTTAACTCCTTCTTTACATGCATCTCGCCTTTACCCCATGCTACTGGGAGTGTGACCTCTCCTTCAGTGATAACCTGTGTGCCATTGAAAATGTAAATGGGTGTTTTTACACGTTGTACTTTTACCTTCAAGTTCATCTGATCCAAGCACTCACTGTAGATGATGTTAAATGAGCTTCCATTATCTGCGAACACTCTTCTGAACTCATATCTTGCAACCTCAACTTCAATCACGAGTGTGTCGTTATGTTCCACCTCTAAACTGTGTCATTCTTCTGGACCAAAAGAAATTACTGGCTCTGATGTAGGAGGTTGTCTATTAATTGTAGCGACCTCACACGATCTGGGATGTGCCGCATTCGTGTGTCGCTTCCGTGCATTGTTTGTGTCTCCATTTGTTGGCCCGCCAAATATCATATTTATCCTTATCCTATTATTTCCACCAGCTCTTCCTCGTTCAGCCCATTTTTTCCCCTCCTGCCGTGGCTGTCCCTCCACCTACGCCGGCGGAGGTCCTCTTGGAGGTGGCGGGGGCAATGGTTGCCTTTGTTCTTGAGGTTCCTTTTCTTTATACACCATTTCCTTTAAGTGCCCCACTATGATTAGTCTTTCAATCTCTTCACTTAAGTGCCTACATTGCTCATTTGAATGCCCATAGTGATTATGAAACCTTCAAAAGAACTGAGACTATAGGTTAGTAGGAATTGGTGTGTAACCCTCTGGCCACCTGATGTCATCGGGTATTTAGTGCTCCATAAATGTGAACACCCTCGCTTGTGGGAATGCCTAGGGTGTGAAGTCGTCGTCTCTACATAAACTTCCTCCACTTATCGCTGCCCTCCTACTATCTGCTCCCGTAGTTAATAGTGCTCGAGCAGATCGCCATTTATCTCTCATAGGCTCCGATCTTCTGGACGTTACTCTCTGGCTCTGCGACTTCCTGTCCGAAACGTAATTAATGTTCTTCTTCAGCCTCTTCCACATGTAGATACATTACACACCTATCCAGAACCTCTTTATATGTATGTGCATATCAATTAGCCATTGATTTTTGAAGATCTTCCATCCGCAATCCTTGGTGTAAAGCTCCTGCTTTCATCTCGTCTGTGGCTGCGGGTACTTCTAACATAGCCCTAGTAAATCGGGCCACATAACTCTTTAAAGGATCCCAAGGTCGTTGTACCATCGCAAAGAGAGATTGTGCGGTCTGTCAAGAATCAGGAATTATTCTCAATTTATTTGGAAATTAGGGCAAATTAGTAGATTGTGAAAGAGGGAAATAGACTGGGTGATGGAAAGGAAAGAGGAGATAAGCAGTGGTGCGGGTGCGGGTCCGGATCGGCTACACCCATTAAGATAAGGATTGGGTATTTGAATGGAGCCTGGACACGTGGCATGATCTAAGATTTAGAATCTATTTAATTCATTCTGTTTTAGCCGTCCATTTGTAATGTTCTTATTAGGGAAGTTTTTTATGTTTCCAGTCGATTTCTGTGGATCAACTAGAATGCTAAAATTGGTCCCCCCCCCCCCCTTGTGTGGGCTATATATGTATGAGGGAGAACCACAAATGAGATTAAGCAATTACAATTTCCTCTAGTCACTCTCTTCCTCTCCAAGCAACTCTCCCTCTTTATATCTTCTATCATTCTATCCATAAACATCATATACAAATTATATTTCCCAAAATTACAAACCATATTAGAAAATACAACAATTGGTATATCAGTGAACTCGATCCGCAGGATGGCCGAAATCACCCACTTTAAGGATCTGCAGGAAGCCCAAAAGCGCATAGACCAAGTTCTCCAGACTAAATCTACAAAAGGAGAGGCAACATAAATGAAATTGCAGGAGCAGATTAATGGTATCAACACCAAAATAATGGGCAAGTTTGACGACTTGTCTCATGCTCTAGCATCTATTCAACTAAAACTACTTAACTTTGATAAAGGACACAAGCAGGTTGATGATGGGTCAATTCTGGGTGACCCAGGCCCAAGCTGGACATCCCAAGAACAACACCAAGGCAGAAGTTAACACCACCAAATACTACTAAATAGGATGATCCAGGATCATCCTGTTCATGATATCATCACCCCATTGCCTAAAATAGATTTCCCCAGGTTTGATGGTTATCAACCCAGATCCTAGATTCTGAAATGCCAGGGGTATTTCAAACTCATACCCAACATTCCAGATTCACAAAAAGTAACCCTGGCATCAATGCATTTTGAAGGTAGGGCTGCTCAATGGTACCAACAGTTCTCTATCGAGTTGTTGGATCTGACGTGGCCTCAATTTCTAGAAGTAATCTCAATTAGGTTTGAAGAATTAAAGGAATCTATAATTATTGCTGAAATTAACAAACTAAGGCACACATAATATTATGTGGAATATGTGGAAAAGTTTGAAGAGCTAAGAGCTTGTATGCTATTATTAAACAAAGGTGCTTATTCTGAGGATTACTTTATTGCCAGCTTTATCAGTGGACTAAGTGAAGAGCAAAAATCCTTTATACACATGTTTGACCCCACATCCCTGAAGCACACTATTGAGTTGGGGCAAAGGCAGTTACACACCTTGGAGGCACTAACCAAGAAATTCAGAACAACAGCCAAGCCCACTATTCCCTTTAACCCTAAGAGAAATGAAATCAATGCAACATTAAAACCACCCCCAACCCAAATAAACCCCAGTTTAAACTCCTCACTGCTTCTGAGATGGCTGCCAGGAGAGACAAGGGTTTGTGCTACAACTGTGATGATCCTTTTTCAGGAGGGCACAGGTGTAAAAATAGGATATCATATATGATCATGACTGAAGAATAGGAAATACACTATTTTAAAGCCTGCACTAATAATGAAATGGCTGAACAGTTGGACACTGAGTTTATAGAGGAAATTCAGATGTCTTTGAACTCAATTTTCGGATAAAGAGGGGTTACCACCATGAGGCTTAATGGATCAGTGGGTGATGAAAAGTTAAACATACTGATTGACACTTGCAGTGCACTAAGATTTATCTTAGAGTCCACTGTTAGAGGTTAGGGTGCACTCTAAAACCTAACAAACCAATTCTAGTCAAAGTGGCTAATGGACAAAGGATGGTTAGTTCTACAAGGGTATCAGGGTTCGGATAGAAGATGCTGGTACATCCTTTTACCTTTTCCCCCAGGGTGTTGGCCAATGAAGGATTTTATCAAATCCTAGGAGGTGACTGGTTGAAGTCCAGCACACCTATTGAGTTTGACTATGACCACATGACTTTTACTGTTACTCTGTTTGGAAAAAGGGTGAAGATACATGATATATCTTCACCAAATGAATGCAAACTAATTTCTGGACCCACTCTCTTTAAGATGATCCACCAGGAGATTCCATCACAGATTGAAGAGGTGTTCTGGACTAAGGTTAAACCTAAATCCATGAATAGTGTTACCAGACTAGATGATCTACTTGTGGAATTTCACTATGTTTTTGAATAATCTAAAGGTTTACCACCTTTAAGAGTGGTGGAGCACCACATTGTCTTGAAAGATTGTAGCAACCCTAAACACCAATTTCCCTACAGGGTATCACACAACCAGAAAAATGAAATTGAGAAAATTGTGAGGGATCTCCTGGACTCCAGGTTTATACAACACAGCAGCAATCCTTTTTCTTTCCCAGTACTCATAGTCAAGAAGAAAGACACCACATGGAGAATGTGTGTGGATTATAGATATCTCAACAGTCTCACCATCAAACATGATTATCCTATACCTATCATTGATGAATTAGTGGATGAACTACATGGGGCTGAGTACTTCTCAAAGATTGATTTAAGGTCTAGTTATTTTCAAATACTAATGAGGCCAGAAGACTTGTATCTTACAGCTTTCAACACACACAATGGCCAATATGAATTTCTGGTGATGCCTTTTGGATTATGTAATGCACCAGCAACTTTCTAGTCACTGATGAATCAGGTTTTTCAACCCATATTAAGAAAGTTAGTTTTGGTTTTCTTTGATGATATTCTGATCTACAACAAAGCCCACTACAATGATTTGAGGGCAGTCTTGGTTCTACTTAGGAAGAACTCCCTATTTGCAAAAAGAAGTAAGTGCCACTTTGGACAGAGGCAAATTGAATATCTGAGCCACATTATATCTAAGGAGGGGGTTGCTACTAATCCCAACAAGATATCTAATATAGTATAATGGCCAAGACCCACCAATATCAAACAACTCAGAGGATTCGTAGGGCTCATAGATACTATAGGAGGTTCATTTAGGGTTATGGACTATTAAGCAAATCATTAACAAGTTTTCTTAAGAAGAGGTCTTTTTCATGGTATGAGGTGGCTGAAATAGCTTTTATAAACCTCAAGGAAGCCATGGTGACATCTCCTGTACTAGCATTACAGATTTCTCCAAACCTTTCATCCTTGAAATAGATGCAAGTGGCACTGGGGTGGGGGCTGTCCTAATGCAAGAAGGTAGACCTATATCCTACATGATCAAGACCTTATGCATGAAGAGTTAGAGTTTATATATCTATGAGAAGGAATTCCTAGATGTGTTAATGGCTATCCATAAATGGAAACACTATCTAAAATGGTACAAGTTCATCATCAAAACTGACCAACAAGCACTCAAACACTTATTGGATCAGAAGATCATGAATCCCACGCAGCAGAAATGTATTACTAAACTACTGGGGTTTGATTATGAGATTCGGTATAAAAAGGGTGTGGAGAACAAGGTAGCAGATGTCTTATCCAGGCAAGAACCCATTCTGGAGCTTTATCATGCTATTTCCACAATCACACAAGCAGGGGTACAACAGGTAGCTGGCAGCTACCCAAATGATCCCTTCTTTGCCAAGATCCTCGTGGCAAATGCCATAGATCCACAATATACCCAGAGTTTGAGCTACAAGGGGAAATCATCAGATATAAGGAGAAAATAGGGGTGGGGAATGACCCCACACTCAGGAACATCATCCTAACTGAGATTGATACGACATCAAGTATTCACGTCGGTAAAAATGCAGCTATTGTATGGATTTAGTAAGCGACCTCATCCTCTAGAAGGTGTAATCTTTCTTGGAGGTGGGCGAGCTATTTTTAGGGGCGGAAACCTCTCAAATAAGAGTGTTGAGCTCTTATGTGAGGTAGAGAGCTCTTATGATATAAGCGATATAATTGTAGCTCGACATTGAGTAGTAGCTCGGTGCTGCGAGTTGTATTGCATGGTTTTTAGGCAATGTTGGCTGCTATCGATTATTTTATGGGTTCCTGGCGGATTACACTCATGGACATGGTTATAGGCCCATGGCTATTTTGGTAATTTAGCGAGAGTTCTCACATCATTGGAAAACCAGCATACAGGAGGAATCCTAATTCTAAGTCGGTCACTATTTATGAAATTATAGTTCTAATAGGATATGGGAATCCTATATTGGGAACACATCTCTCATCTATATAAAGAGGACTCAGAGCTCACTATTTTCTCTCTAAGTTGATTTTACATCCTACGTTTTAGCTCTCGCATCTCACTCGAATGCTTTCTGACTTAAGCATCGGAGGGCCTATGCCGGGGTTGTCTACCGCCTTGGCTTAGGTTTTGTTTTGCAGGAAGGATCAATCAGGTCGGTAGGAGCTTTCGGAAGGCTGATCAGGTCACTGATTATATATTCAAGGTCAGTAGTTTCTATTCTTGAGGCACCAATCTTTTTGGTCGCATCAAGTGGTGCCGTATGTGGGAAGAGGGACGTCGAGTCCTTGAGCAAAATGCGTGAGATATTTAACAAGCAAACCATGAAAGGAAGAGGTGTCGCACCTTGAAACTTGGATTTTGATGGGGAAACAAGTAAGACAAAAGAAGGAGACTCCGGGAAAGAACAAACATCACCGCTAGGAGAAACAAACCAAACAACAACCACACCACCATCCTCGTCGGGAAAACAAAAGATGAAACAACCAGAAGAAAAATGTAAGGAAAACGTACCAGAAATAATCAAACAAAAAGCCATCCACATAGGGTCAAAAGAATGGAAGGAGATGCCAAAGGGAATGACTTGTCATGTTCACAAGGGATACCTGGACCAATTGATGGGTCTAGTCACTACTGCAGAAACTGCTTTTTACAGTGGTTCTTTTTCTCTTTTTATGGCGGTTTTGGAACTGCCGTAGAATGCAGTGCCATTATTTTTTATGGCAGTTCTTGAACCGCCGTAAATAGTGATGCTCTTTACGATGGTTTAAGAACAGCCTTAAGAAACAACGGCACTGCATTCTATGACGGTTCTTGAAAACTACCTTCTAGGAAGTCTATTTTCAGAACGGGCATTTTACGGCGGTTCTTGAAAAATACATTCTAGAAAGTCTATTTTTCCAGAACGAACATTGAAAAATACCTTATAGAAAATAGTAAAAATAAATAAATAAAAAGAAATCAAAGCAGGTGCTCCAGAAAAAGAGGAAAAATAAAAGATAAAGAAATCATTTTTCTTCCACAAATCCAAAGCACTGAGCATTCACTATAGGTAGACAGTCATGTTCCTACCAAAGCACCATTAAACTAAAATACAAAGACAATGGCGCGAAAAATCACCCAAAAATTGTCTTGAAAGCTTTTATACATATATAGATCAATGATGAAAAATAACAGTGAGAAGCATTTGAGGAGATTTGTGGAGTCCAGATGACGGCTTGGGTGCCTACATAAGTGTAAGTATATTGAAAATTAGATATAGACATTTAAGTAAGATACACTTGAAGAAAGCAAAACAAAACGTAAAAAGAAAACTATGAGCATTGATAATTACATACAAAGGAACCTCCAAGCATGTCCAGAATCCAATGACTGGGGGCATTGATCCTCTTCAAGTGTTTCTTCAGTCCTCTTGCCTGTTTAATGGATCAAAGAACAAATTTAGGAGAGGAATGTCTAAAACATAAAATCTGGAACTCAAAATTCATTTCAGCGTAAAAATTTAAAAAAAAAAGGCAACATGCACACAATATAAGTTACCACAGCAAGATATGCCTCTTTCAGAAACTTACGAGAAAATATAATCTCATTCTCATTCTGGATACACTAATACTAGGAAATAATTAAAATTCTCACAAACACGAGTGCAATGAAAACTTTATAGCTGCAGGAAACAACCACACACTAATTCTTGTTCCACTAATCATCAGATATTTAAAAAGAGAGGGACAGGGAGAGAAAAGACATCACCAATATACAGGAAAAAGCACGTTGTTTTTACAGATTGAAAGTGAAACTGGACCCTACGTTATTTTATACAGATTTCTACGATTCTGAGGAAAAGGCAGTATCCAAAGCTTGACTAGCACAAAACAAATGAACATCCACACATTCATTTTTACAATTATAGGAATCATAAACAAGATMCAACGATAACCATCGGGTAAAGAAATCTCAAAACGTCTCACAAAGGAAATCGCAAATAGAACTAGAAACAGATGAACAAGCTTATAGAGTCATTAGTATTAAATACTGGCTTTCTTCCAAAAATGGATCGGCTTTTGTTCTTCCTGGTGGTGTATCCGAATTGGGCAACGCAGCTTCCTAATACTATAGGATATTTAATTGAGCTTTTGGTTTCTTTTCATTTCTTTTCTTTTTTCCCTACTTGTTTGTTAACATTATTGTTATTTATTATGCCCCTCATCATCAAGTATTTATTTATACTTCAAACAAATCTGCAATGCTAATGATCGCATGCATAGATAATCTTCTAATCGACCACAACTTCTGAAAATAAAGAGTGACAGAGACAAACTACATTACTTCAACAACAAAAGTTCAGTATTGAATTTATTTATCACTTATTTGTATCCCATCTCTGATCAAGAAACGGTCACACCACCGATTTTCTCTATCATGCATACATGTATTGATACGTAATAGACAGTAAAATTCACTACATCGAAATCTTTCAGCTAAATTTCAACCTAACAAGACTTTRAAATAATTTACTCGGGCTTCTTCACTCTGTTTTTGTTCACATATASCAGTCCAGTATCCTGCAAAACAGAATATTGAATCCAAATAGACATGAATTTCCAATTCCATCAAATAAAAAATCTCACTAATTTACTTTAAGGAAAATGAAATTCACACAATAGTAACCTGAGGATCTGGAATTGGTTTTCTCTTCTCAATATATCGATTAGGGTTCGATCTGCCAATGCTGCCTTTTCATAAAACTGGTTTTAGAAAACAAAAACCAAATTATACAAAATTCGCATATGAATTATAATTACAAATAAAACAAATGAATTTCTACCTCTTATTCTCTTCGGAGCTGCTGCGAAGGACGGACCCAGAGGATATAATCTAGGGTTTTGGCGACCACCCATGAAGCTAAACTACTGCTGCCTCTCAGGCCGCCCATTGAATTCKAAACAAAGTACCTCACATTACCGAATGCTCCTTTCTAATCGCTCTCGTTTGCGAGGAATTTATCGTCAATTTGCGATCTCACGTGTCGCTCATCCTTCATTAGCCACACGTGCCGCTTCGCCTTGCTCGTTTCCAAATAGCTCGCCYCCACGGAGACAGAGCTGTTGGCGTCCTTGTTGGGTTTCTCCGCCATGGATTGTGTCGCATGTATTTCTCCGCAACAAACGCAATCAATAACTCACTCAATCCAAATTTTAAGCATGGAGCAAAGCTTGCTCCTCATTCTTCCCAAATAACCAAATGACAWTATTTTTAGCCTTTTCTAGCTAAGTCTATTTCTAACCCCAAAACCCGAATATTTGCCTTTATATATAGGCTTTATTTTTAARATGTAGATGCTTGACCGCTCGTCGTTAAGCGTAAAATTTAATATTTATTTTTCCTTAGCTTTTCTCTACCAACTAGCAGTAGTGATAAGTAAGGGTCGATCCCACGAGAAGTGTGGATTAATTTGTGATTATTCATATTTAAATAAAATAACAAACGGGGGTAGAGATAATAAACTAACTAAAGAYAATTAAATAACTAAATAAGCAATTAAAACAATTAAAACAATTAAATGAAACCAATAAGAAAATAATAAATAATAATAAAATAACTTTCCAGTCCTAGTTCAGTTTCCACCCTCGTTCAATTCATTTAACAAATTGCAATATAAAATCAACTCATCATATGAAACTAAAAATCCTAAGTAACAATAAGCTCTGCTACTCGAATTTGCCCTTACCATGTATTTAATTAAAATAAGCTCTTTAATTAACTCTAATTATTGAATAACCTATAAAAAGCTCTCTAGATTCAACCCAATAACAGCATTAAAACCAGGCAAATAGGTTAATTTAAGCAATAAACACATAAGTTTGGTTTATTCAACCTATGTTGTGTTACCCCTAATGATACGAGACCATTACTTGCTTCAAAGAAATCGAAACTACGACAATTACACGGGAAGCAGTCCTCTTTCTAGCAATTGATAACTAAATCCCTAATTTAGGTGGCCAATCCAAATCAAGAATCAAGAAATCATGTCATGAATTTAGCAATCATGATATCTAAACAAGATAACACAAMCAATCTCATATTATGAAGAACGAAAGAAATACGCATCAATTAATTAAAATATAATCTCACGAGGGTTTCCACATCCCTAGGACTAGAATCAACAATTACTCACTCATGGAGTTKATGAAWWAAAAGAAAAATAAAGAAATAAAATATAATTCTAAGATAAGAGGGATAAGAGAGCTTATATCTTGAATCTTGAGTCTTCAATCTTAAAGCTCTTGATGGTTGGGTGTTTTGGACTCCTTTTGGGGCCTTGGAACCCAAGGATTAATGTTGTAGACGTTTTTGAAGTATTATGGGGGGTATTTATAGGTTTAGGAAGTCTTGGGCAATAAGAAACCCTTAAAAARGCATTTTCTGGGCAGTTGCGTCGACGTCGCGTCGACCGACGCGTTTCGGATCGACGCAACAGAGAGTTCGTGGGCAAGTGCATCGGCCAGGACATTCTATAACGGTTATGGAGTTGACCGATCTAGATTGTCGACGTGGGCGGACTGGGCGAGCGACGCAGGCASCACTCGGCAGGCTTGGTCGGCAGTGCTCGGCAGGCTGGTCGGCGGGACTGATCGGCAYGATACTATAACGGTTCTTGACTGGCAGTGATGTTAGTTGTTCCCTTCTTTCTATACCGGTTGGTCCCAGCGATAACCCAAATAGATAGCCCATAATCGTCCTTTCTTTGCCAATTCACTCGTTTTGTCTCTCGTTTCCTCGTGCTACTCTTATGCATTATTCAAGTCACCAATTTAACACCTAATTACTGCAAAATAGGTCAAAAACACACAATTGGTGCTCGACTACTCATAATAACAAATATGCGAGAAATAAATATATATATAAGAATATTAAGCACATAAAAATATAGGAATTAAACCATTAAATATCATACAATTTCTCGCCTATCAAATTTCCCCAAACTTAAACCTTGCTTGTCCTCAAGCAACATTAGAATTAAAGCATTGGACAAACATAAAATAAGTAAGTCACTCAAATTGACCAAATGAACTCATTCGTACTCTAGACACCATTATATTTCTAGAAATCGCAAGTGTTTCATGTATTGACCTAAGTAATCACAGCAGTTAGGCAACCCCTTTTTATATACGCTACGTCAATGTACTATGGTGCCCCCTCGCTACTCAATGGTTCGACTCTATCCATTGTTGGTCACGATCAAATATCTCATCCTCTCCCTTTTATATATATATATATTTTTCAATTGAGGCCCGCAGCTCCGCACTACCGTTCTTTACTTGACTTGATAATGATTCGGCGCTGGATAGGAGGATCATCTTGATTTGGTATTTGATTTGTTGGGTTCACCTCCGCCATGTTTGAGATTGTAATTTGATTGCGCCACTTGAATATGTGCATGAATTTGTTGAYCTACTAGCATCTTCGTTTGATTTTCTCCCTTAGAATTTGTAAGKGAATTACACTTGATAATTACGGATAGGCAGCTGTTTCGGCACCTCAATTCTTTTTGATTTTTCAATTTTCTACTTACGCCATGCCGGTATACTCCAACCAGACTTTATTGGACTTCTGTTTCGACTAACGAGATATTATCACACAACCGCCAACTTCAAGGCCCCACACAACTCATATTGAGTACGGCAACCACAAATACACATCAACAACGCAACAATCAAGAGTTGACGCCCCACAAATGGATCACAAAAGTATTAACATGCGTACCATTGATTCCTAAATCAAATMATGACTAAAGAATTTAACCGAAACATAATTCATCAAATCAATTCAAGCAAGTACTTTTAACCTTTTAATTCAATTCTCGGAATTTATCACAAAAAATTTCAAAATTTTARCAATTTTTAGCACAATATCCTCAATAATAAATCATTAATTCCCACTCCCCCAAACATAAACTTTAGCTTGTCCTCAAGCGAAGACAACACAAGAATAAGCAAATAAATCAAAAGGGAAGAGCAAGGAAAAGAAATCACCCGGGATAAATGGCGAGGGGGTCTCGGTTCCAATGACGATCTTTTTTTTTTTTAAATATGGCCCAATCATCCAAATCAACCAAGCTTTCTCTCCCTTAAACTTCAAAATAAAAATAAAATAGAAAATAATGTAAACATTGGGTTGCCTCCCAACAAGCACCTTTTCTTAACGTCGTCGGCTCGACGTGCTACCCCTCAATTCCATGGGGGTTTCGGTGGAGGTCTCAAAGTACACGGAGTCCCCATGACTTGATCCTCCTCAAATCTCACTCTTTTCAACGTCYGATGCTTAACCGGATCTTTTCGACTTGGTAGTGATTTCTCATAGGATTTAGCAAAAACAGTGTCATCTATCACCACGTATGGAAGGTCATCGGTCGCCACCTTCACAAAAACTTCATCCTCGTACACCTCATCCTCCGTTGGGTGCTTAACTGGATCCTTCCAATTTTGTGCTGGCTTCTCATTAAAATTGGTAAATGTYGTTTCGTCCACCACCTCAAATGGAGGGATCGTAGTCACCACCTTCTCTAAATCTTCACCCCGCACAGGCGTCTCGTCATCCTCCTTCATCACTTGGTACTCGGTCCATGATGGCAACGGCTTTGTCTTTGGCTCATCTTCAATCGGATAAACGATGGAATCATTCATAMGCTCGACTTCGATACAAGAAACGATGGAATTAGGAACATCATTTGTAAGCTCAGGCAGACTATGGTCAACATGTATRTGCCTTGTTTCGTCTTCCTCTCTCTCGTATTCATCCTCTAACTCAGGCGCTAGGACCTCCGGAGCTTCGAATTCCTCCACATCTTGCGGCATAATGGCAATAACGCTTCCCATATTCACCTCAGGCTCAAACGGCGATCGTTCCTCTAARTGTACATCCAACTGGCTTACGTGGTCCGCAATTGGACTCACTTGAGATTCTAAATTTCCTAAACTYGATTGCATGTTGTGTTCATCATGCTGCCACCCATCTATTTTCTGTTGTAGCTTCAAGATGTTCATCTCTATGTCTTTTACCATCTCTATGAGCTCTGGGGACACTGTTTGTGTTTGTGGGTGGTTATCATATTGATTCGAAAAGTCTTGTCCCCTTTGAAAATTTGGAGGGTCCCCCCATGTTGGCTTGTAAGGATAAGGATCATAATCTCTTTGCCGGTTTCGAGTCCCATAGAAGTTCGCTTCAATCCTAGCTTGTAGCGTTGGGCAGTCATCGGTGACATGATCGAATGTATGGCACAATCTGCATGGTCGAACTTGAGCGATCTTTTCCGTATCCCACTCATTGTGTTGTTGGAGTCGKAAAGTGTTAGCCGTCATTGTTTTCACCAAATTCTTTAGTGATGGCCCGGAATTTTGTTCAGCCAATGGCTCGGGATAGTATTGTGGGTATTGATAATTGAAGCGCGGTCCGTCATTCCCAAAAGGTTGCCTCTCCATTCCATACCTAGCATCATAAGAATAAAATTGGTGAGAGTATGCTGCCATTCCAAAAGACATATATGTTTTTTTTTTATAATTTTTTTAAAAAAAAAAGTAAAATAATAAATACGTAAAATCACAATTTAAACGCGCCACTCCCCGGTAACGGCGCCAAAATTTGACCGCTCGTCGTTAAGCGTCAAATTAAATATTTATTTTTCCTTAGCTTTTCTCTACCAAGTAGCAGTAGTGATAAGTAAAGGTCGATCCCATGAGGAGTGTGGATTAATTTGTGATTATTCGTATTTAAGTAAAATAARAAATGGGGGTAGAGATAATAAACTAACTAAAGAGAATTAAATAACTAAATAAACAATTAAATGAAARAAATAAGAAAATAATAAATAATAATAAAATAAATTTCCAGTCCTAGTTCAGTTTCCACCCTCGTTCAATTKATTTAACCAATTGCAATATAAAATCCACTCATCATATGAAACTAAAAACCCTAAATAACAATAAGCTCTGCTACTCGAATTTGCCCTTACCGTGTATTTAATTAAAATAAGCTCTTTAATTAACTCTAATTATTGAATAACCTAGAATAAGCTCTCTAGATTCAACCCAATAACAGCATTAAAAACCAGGCAAATAGGTTAATCTAAGCAATAAACACATAATCTCGGTTTATTCAACCTATGTTGTGTTACCCCTAATGATACGAGAGTCAGTCCGACCAGAGAATCAAGACTTCCGATCGGACTAGTATTCTTTTGGCTATTTCGAGCGCTGAATCCTTTGTCTTCCACTCTCGATTTTGCCAAGCGACTCAGCTGTAAGAGAAAAATAAGAAAAATGGTCCAAAATGACCATTTATTGGATGGAAAGTCGAAAAGGCAAGCAAAAGGCAAAAGAATGCAAAAATATGCAAAATAGATTATTCTAAACCTAAGAAGATGGTGAAAAGACTCAAAACATGACTCAAAATATACAAAAATCGTGACAAATGCGTGCGAGTCAACCACCCCATGCTTTATTGGTTTGTTCGTCCTCGAACAAACGAAAGAATCAAAACCACGTAAGCACGAAAGCAGCTAGATCAAAGAGTCATGTTGTGCATACAATATAGTTTTGCAAATATAAACACTTTTGTCGAAAACTCTTAAGCTAAGC
>BMAC01001403.1:1331-22177 GCA_014905375.1 Phtheirospermum japonicum
TTATTACTAAATTGAACCCTAATTAATTGATTGTTCTTAAATTAAACCCTAATTATTTAATTATTCCTAAATTGGCCCCTAATTTAGTGATTATTCCTAAATTGGCCTCTAATTTAGTGATTAATACTAAATTGAACCCTAATTATTTAATTATTCCTAAATTGAACCCTAATTATCCAATTATTACTAAATTGAACCCTAAATAATTGATTATTCCTAAATTGAACCCTAATTATACAATTAATACTAAATTGACCCTAATTAATTGATTATTCCTAAATTGACCTCTAATTATCTAATTATTACTAAATTGAAACCCTAATTCAAAGTTGAAACCTAAATTGAAACCCTAATTGAAAAATAAAACATATAATAAACAATAATTCCAAATTAAAATACAAAAATAAAAAATAATTGAAAAGAACCTGTGTCTAAGCAAGCTGGCGGCTAGCGCCTGTGGACGGTGGCTGAGGCGAAGGCTGACGGCGGCGGCAAGCTTCGCGGCGGCTGACGGCGGCGAGGCAGTGGACGGCTGTGGACGAACGGCTGATGGCGGCGAGGCTTCGGGCTCTCGGCGGCTCGGGCGGACAGTTCGGCGGCGGTCCAAGGGCGGCGGCTCAAGGCGGCTCGGGCGGTGGACGGCGACGGCGACGGTGACTCGGACGCGGCGACGGACGGACTGCTCTTTCTTTCTCTTTCTGAAACAGCGCAAGTGACAGCGGGCTTGCCCGCTGGTTCTATTAGGTTAAGATTTCCGAGGGAACAAGGCCCTCGGAAAGTCGAGGGATTCAAAACCCCTCGTATTATTCCTTTTTTATTTTCTAAACATTCCGAGGGAATTCAAAATCCCTCGGAATTACGAGGGATTTTGAATTCCCTCGTAAATTTTAAAAAATAAAAAAAATCGAAATAAATAGAAAAAATTAGAAAAAAAAATAGGGTTTATTTCCGGGTCACCGAGGCGCACCCCTCTCCGCCCCGATCGTAATTTCTCGAGTTTTGTTTCTATTTTTTCTATTTTATCGGATTTTTTTCCATTATTCATATAAAATCGAAAAAAAATAGAAAACGCGTGCGGACGATCGACGCCCGACGCTCGTGGTTCCACGACGCAGAGGCTCACCCCTCCCCACCATGTTCGTGAAATGATGAGATTCGTTTTTATTATTTACTAATTCTTCTATTTTTTGGGGCTTTTTTTCAATTTTTTTTAAATCGAAAAAAATAGAAAACGGGTACTAAACGATCGACGCCCGACCCCCGGGTGGTTCCACGACGCCGAGACGCACACCTCCTCCAATATCGAAAAATTCGATTCTACGTCGCTTCACGTTTCCAACCGAAGGAGATCATCGATCAATCGTATCTTGTTGTTGGTCGAACCTCACGACACGTGAGGGCACGCACGTGCTCGTTGGTATTTTACCATCGAATTTGGTGTCAAAACCACCCTACGTGCCTAAGATGATAGGATCGGTTTCATTTTTACGATTTTTCTATTTTTTTCTATTTATTTTGATTTTTTTATTTTTTAAACATTTCGAGGGAATTCAAAATCCCTCGGAATTTCGAGGGATTGTTTCAAAAATCCCTCGGAATTCCAAGGAATTGTTTCCGAGGGATTTTGAATTCCCTTGAAAATTTTAAAAAATAAAATAAAAATCGAAATAAATAGAAAAAATTAGAAAAAAATAGGGTTTATTTCCGGGTCGCCGAGGCGCACCCCTCCCCGCCCCGATCGTAATTTCTCGAGTTTTGTTTCTATTTTTTACTATTTTTTCGGGTTTTTTTTCATTATTCATATAAAATCGAAAAAAATAGAAAACGCGTGCGGACGATCGATGCCCGACGCCCGTGGTTCCACGACGCCGAGGCGCACCCCTCCCCACCACGGTCGTGAAATGATGGGATTCGTTTTCATTATTTACTAATTCTTCTATTTTTTGGGGCTTTTTTTCAATTTTTTTTAAATCGAAAAAAAAATAGAAAACGCGTACTAAACGATCGACGCCCGACCTCGGGTGGTTCCACGACGCCGAGACGCACACCTCCTCCAATATCGAAAAATCACGACGCTACGTCGCTTCACGTTTCCAACCGAAGGAGTTCATCGATCAATCGTATCTTGTTGTTGGTCGAATCCCACGACATGTGAGGGCATGCACGTGCTCGTTGGTATTTTACGATCGAATTTGGTGTCAAAACCACCCCACGTGCCTAAGATGATAGGATCGGTTTCGTTTTTACGATTTTTCTATTTTTTCTATTTATTTCGATTTTTTTTAAAAAAATGAAAAAAAAAACCCGGAAAAAATAGAAAAAATAGTAAAAATAGAAACAAATCCAAAAACAATTATGACCGGGGCGGGGAGGGGTTCTCCTCGGCATTCCGAAAATAAATCCTTTTTTTTTTCAGAATTTTTTAAAATATTAATTAAATTTTCGAGGGAATTCATTTTCCCTCGGAATTATTCCGAGGGAATGCATAATCCCTCGGAATAATTCCGAGGGACGGCGTATGTCCCTCGGAAATTTAATTAATATTATAAAAAAATCCGAAACTATTCCGAGGGAAAACAATTTCATTTCCCTCGGAAAATTCCCCGTCGGAAATCCCTCGGTCTGTTCTTCAGAAATTATGGCGGTATATTTTGGCGCCGGAAATTCCGAAGGAATATTCGAGGGAGAAGTATTCCCTCGGAAAAAATCGAGGAATTTCTCTTTCCCTCGGTTTCTCCTTGAAAATTTTCGAGGGAATTTGATTCCTCGATTTATCCGTCGGAAATTTGCAATTTTTTTGCAGTGCTACTATCAATCTTGTCCTTTTTGCGTGAGATTTCAAACCTCTCTATTTTAGAAGAGTAGACAGAATTCGTCCGACCATTTGCTAATGAAAACCAACAAAGAGAGAGAGAAGATGATATAAGTATAATTCAAAAAATGAGGCAAAAAAAGAAAAAAATATATAGAAATTGGTACCAAGAACTTATTTTTTTTCTATCATACATGGGGATGAACCCAACAGAGTAATATATTTTGATTGGCCTATACGTGACTCAACTAAGACCTGATTGAACCAATCTTTGACCTAGAATTGGTCACAAACTTGACCATGACCTCTTTCCTTTCTTCTTTTTCTTTTCTAATTTTCCCAGAGATATTTAAATATTATATTTTTAATAGTAATTTAGAACATAAAAAAAAGGTAAATACTTTTATATAATTATTTGATTAAAGTTTAAAACTAAAACTATTTGAGTTTCACCATAAGCTTGATCTTGTGAAGGGTCAAGCCGCACGAACTAACCTACACAAAGGTAATATTAAGAATGGCTTCTATAGCTTTCAGCTTACCTCAGATATCAAAAAAGACCAACATCACCCTGTCATGACTCATTCTTACTTTCAATCAAGTGTCAACTCTGTTAGAGCTTACAAAGAAATTAGGACCTGGTCTCCGACATTCTAGGTTAAGATCCTTCCTATGATATTATGCGGAAGGCTCTAACACATTGTAATTTACCTTTTATTAAAGATGATGTTTCTTTGTGTGCTGATTACATGAAGTCAACAATGCACAAGATTCCTTTTAATCAATCTGCTCAGCACAATTATAAAATTCTTGATCTTATACACATTGACTTGTGGTGACCTTATCTTATTTATCTCATAATAGTTCTAGTTATTATGTGAGTTTCATAGATCATACCTCTATACACCTGGTGTTATCTTCTCAATGCAAAAGGGCATTGAATAGCCTTCAATCATTTTAAGAACCTTGTTGAGAATCAATTTGGCACCTCGGTTAAGGCAACTCTATCTGATGGAGCTGGAGAGTTCATTGGTCTAAAAGATGTCCTTAGTCAAGTTAGAATCAAACATATTAAATTCTTTTCCTTACACTGCTAAACATATACATATCATTGAGGTTGCCCTTTCACTTATATATCAATACAAACTTTCTCTGAAATAATGGATTGAAGCCTTCACCAGTGTTACTTACCTCGTAAATATGAGTCCTATTAAAACTCTAAGCTACAAATCTCTTTTTGAAGTAACCACGAACCAAATACATGACTACACTCACCTTAGAAACTTTAGTTGTTTGCATTTTCCCTAAACAGACACTACACAGGCAACAAGTTAGAACCTAGGAGTCAAGCATCTGTTTTCATTGGATATAGTATTCTCACAAAGGGTACAAGGTCCACCTACCTTGTAAGAGAATCATTATCACCTAAGCATGTAGTACTTTAGAAACAAAAATCATTTACACGAGCAACAAATGTTTCCATCACACACATGAGCAAAGCATATCATCAAGCAACATTACTTACAGTTAGTAACCCTTATCACACACAGACTAAAACACACCAACATATGCCATCTTACTTCTCCAAAATACAACACTCAAATACATGAACTACAATGTCTTTCCTTTCGCACATAATTCCAATTTACATTTTACTATCGCACCACAACTCATCTAGTACACCACCGTTATCACACTCTAGTCACTCTTTGATAACACATATTTTTAGTACATATTGAGACTTGTTAGATTAGGTTTCTACTACTATTTGTATGATTTTAATATCTTTTCACTTCAATAATTATTATTTGGATGTTAATACGTGTTTGGCTGTTTTATATTGTTTTTTATAGAATTTTGGAGTTATTTTGGATGGATTGAGCTTAAAAGGAAAATATATTGATGAAATAGATTGAAAAAAGTGAAGAGAAAAGTTTATTGGGCCAAGATTGGAGCAAGCTCTAAAGTGAGACAGTCAATAAAGCAAAGAAGACCATTACCAATCCCTTAGTTGTCGATAGCCGGGTCACTACTATGGATCATTTTAAAGAAGAACATTAACAAACCAATTAGTGGTTGACACTTGGACTGCTATTGTGAGTTGTTTTCAAGAGGACCATTAGCGACCCCGTTAACGATCGATAGTCGGGTCGCTAATGGTTAGAAATGTTATAATATCAAGTTTAACTATTGAGATCTTAATTGGGACTATAAAAGGAAAGCCAAAAAGCTATCTAAAGACATCTTTCACCACCAAAATTACTCCAACGTGTGAGAAGAGGTGATTAAAGAAAGTTCATAGGAAAAACAAGAAGATAGAAGATCAAATTATCCACAATCATCCTAAAGTTTATCTTTTCTTATTTTTATTTATGAATATTATGTGTTCAATTAAATGCCATATGAATGTTTAATCATATCTAGCTAATTCATTCGTATTCTGGGGTTCGGTAAACGATGAACGACTAATATTTTGAACTTTTCTTTTAATCAAGCATTTAGTCCTTTCTATAATTTTGATTCTTAATTTACATTTATGCATAAGAAACTCGAAGAACTGAAGATCAATGATCCACAATTATCCTACTGCTTATCCTTTCTTGTTTTATTAATGAATATTATATATCCGATGAAATACTTAGATAAATATTTGATCATGTCTAGTTAATTCATTCGTATTCTAGGGTTTCATAAACGATGAATGATTACTATTTTAAACTTTTCTTTCAATCATGCATTTGGTCCTTTCGAATCTTTTTAATTAATTTGTATATATATATGCTTAATTGCTTGACAAATATTTTATGTTTATTAGTTTTAACAATTCATAAATTGAGAGACGAGTTTTATTAATAGAATTCAAAACACTCTAACAATAAGAAAGATGGATTTGAGATAAACAGTAATGTTAAAATCTTTAAAACTTTTTAAAGTCTCATTAGAGTTCTAATTGATATCAACAATGAACCCCCACAGTTTAATCACTTCAATAGGCTTCAATAGGAGGATAAATTATTTTTGTGATTTAACACATATTGATCACTCTCCTGCCCCAACCTCAACCACTATCCCCATTTGTTAAATCACTGTAGATTTACCTTTTGAGCAAGACAACATACATATTTCCACTAATAATTCATTGAATGATCAATTAGTTGTAGTCGGTATTCAAGAGAAATAGAACTTTGATGGACCAATTGTAAGATATAAGGCCAGACTGGTGGCTAAGGGTTATACTCACCTGTATTGGATTATCATGAAACCTACATGTAGTTTTGTAGAAATGCAATTTTTAAATATGATTTTATATTTCGTGATAAGCGTCATCAGACTTAACATCAACTGAATTTCGGATAGCAGCAGAAATAAAAATAAAAATAAGCAAAAAATTAATTTCAGTTTATAAGCTATCGAGCTTATAAACCTGGGTGAACAAACCCATAAAATATATTACTTTTCAAATTGTTCAGATCCAAACATGAATTAATAAAAAGCAATATAAGAAAACAATTAGTATCAAAAACTTGATACACAACAAACTCTTCGCTTCTTCGTTAGTAGAATTCTTCCGTTGGTTACGCAACGTTGTAATCCTTCTAATTATCCACCAAAGCTCAAAGTGTTCCGTCCTAGTTCTGCTTCAATTATCTTCGTCTCAGTTTTTCTTTTGCGTCTTGTTTGCTTTTCTTAAATAGAGACTCCTAATCTTATTAAACAAGTTAATTAAGTATTATGAAAACTAAATAAAATCCTAAACTCCAACTAAAAAAGATATCTAGAGTCCTAAAATACTAAAGTCCTAAGAAAGGCAAACTACAAACAAGGAAATATTGTTGAAAATAATATTCCCAACAATCTCCCCCTTTTGCCTCAGGTGACATGTCACCAGTCCCAACATCAGCCTGCTGAACATCATCAACAGCCACAGCCATGGGATTCCTTTTTTCTTTCTTTTTAGCGGCCTTCATAGAATTTAGCAGGTGCACAAGGGGAGTTTCATTAGAATCATCAGGGGATCATTCAAGATCAGCATCAAATATTGGAGAAGTCGGAGGAGTGGAAATGATAGGGGGTTCATGAACAACTGGTTTAGCCGAACTGGACACTTCACCAGTGAATAAATCCATTATCTCATACGGATCGCTTGAGTATTCAGTCGCCGTGGAGCCTGGAGAAACTTTTATTGAAGCTGGAGGGTTCTTCTTCTCTCTAAGGGAAACTGTCTGCTTCAGGCGTCCACGCCCCTTTCCGGGAGCTATAGGAACATTTGAGGTCGGTGGAGTAGAGACGGCTGCCGGAGGCACGTACTCTTCATCATCGGAATCCGTGGCTGCAGTAACATTATCAACAAGATTCATATGCTCTATCGGAACAAAACGACGTGGCCCGGCACGGCTCTTGGGGACTGCCGGCGGAACAATCCCCGGAGGAATATTCCTTAATCGCCGCGACCGCTTCAAAGTGGGGTCACCGGAGCGTCCAAAAATTTCGGCAATAAGATGAAGGTTAGGAGGGTTGTCGACGTCAATTTCATTGCCCTGCTGACCGGGAATCACTTATGCCAGAGGAGCGGCGTCAGATGGTGCAATGACCGGAGTTATGTCAAGAGGGATTGTCGGAACTGAACTACTGGGTTCTGACACAATTGGTGACGGGTGTCGTGCGAACGCAACACCTATCTCCTCGCGAATATCCAGCCCTCCAAATCTAGGCATGGGTGGAACGGCCTGTTCATCGGAGCATGCAACTCCCGCCGGAAGATTAGGAACCCTAGAATCGGAGGGTGACTTTGACATCCTGCAATTCTCAACAAAAACCACGACAAAGACCGGTAAAACCTAGAAGTAATATAAGGAATTTGAGTTTGAGAAGGAAATTGAAAGCTCAGGAGAGAGAATTGAAGTGGGCCAAAACGGTAAGAAAATCAGCTTTTTAAAGAAAAAAAACTTACCGTTGGGGAGGAGAGAGAAACTGAGGAGATAAGATAAAAAGAGATTTATACAATCTCCCATCCAAAAAAAAAAACTTACTTCCAAAAAAAACACCAACCGAAAAACCGGCCCACTAACCCTTAGTAAAGGGCACTACACTTCAAGCCCAACTGCTTAGGAGGCCCATTAAAACAAAAGGACAGTAAAACTTAAAAAAAAAATTCCTAAGGAATGAACCATCACCATAAAAATACAAGGCACACATATTATGAGAGAATAAGAGGAATTTAGTCTCATATTACCTCCTCAGCACTGCCGATCATAGCTCCACTGGAACAGTCAAATACCCACATTCTCAACTAAAATCAAGAGACGTCAGAATAGGAATTGAATAAGAGAAACAGAACATTCAGCACTAAGGCAAATTCACAAAATATGAATGTCTTAATGTATGCCTAAAAATATGACCTAAAAGGAAAAAAAAATACACACATATTTTCAGAGATTTTGATCAGTGCTGTTTTTTTTATGACTGATGACATCAGACCTAACATTTACAAATGGTGAAGTCAATGAAAAGCAAACCCCTTAACCCGAGTTAATGACAACGTCAAAATCGCTCAATAAGGTGAAATAAAAAGATCAGACCTTTAGTCTAGATTATCTTCATCTTTTTAAGATAAGGAGAGAATTATTGCATCTTTAGCAATTGCTGATTTCACCTTTTGTTTTTGGACTTGGGAGAAAACCTGTTTCTGCGGGAGAGTTTCACAATCACCAAATCGAGGGTGTTAGTCCGTTTGTCATCACTTTTATTACAACACGTAGTCTTATTTCTCTTTAAGTTCAAACTCAATGCATTCGTATGATGTATGAAAAAGAAAATAAAAATGCATGCAAATTATACAGATGTTATGACTGATGACAACTTTGGGCGTCATAACATCAAACCCAACACGAACTAGACTATGCACATACCGAGATCTCTTCTCAGTCGAGAGAAGGTCTCTAAGTCTAATGCTTTTGTGAATATGTCTGCGAGCTGGTATTCTGTTCCTACATGTTCAAGACTTATTATCTTTCTCTCAACTAAGTCTCGGATGAAATGATACCTGATATCAATGTGCTTTATACGAGAGTGCTGAACTGGATTTTTTGAGATGTCGATTGCACTCGTATTGTCACATAGTACGGTCAGAATATTGCTATGGAGACCGTAGTCTTCAATCATCTGGTTCATCCAGAGGAGCTGCGTACAAGCACTCCCTGCCGCAATGTATTCGGCCTCGGCTGTAGACAAGGAAATACAGTTTTGTTTCTTACTATACCAAGAAACTAAATTACTCCCCAAAAAGAAACAACCCCCTGTGGTACTTTTCCTATCAACTACATCTCCAGCCCAGTCTGAGTCCGTATACCCTACCAATTCAGTGCATGTTTCTTTAGTGTACCACAACCCTAACTCACTTGTTCCTCCCACATATCGAATTATTCTTTTAACATATTTCAGATGTGAGTCCTTAGGGTTGGCCTGATATCTTGCACACAAGCACACAGCATACATGATGTCGGGTCTGCTGGCAGTTAGATAAAGAAGACTACCAATCATACTTCTATAGAGGGTGTTGTCAACACCAGACCCAACATCATCTCTCGAAATTTTCTTATCTTTACCCAGAGGCGTTTTCTTAGGTTTTTCACCTTCTAGACCAAACTTTTTTACCAGATTATTTGCATATTTGGTCTGTGACAGAAAAACTCCATCCTCAAGTTGTTTTATTTGTAGTCCAAGAAAATACGAAAGATCACCTTGCATACTCATCTCAAAGGTGTCTGACATCTGAACAACAAAATCTTTCACCATCTGTTCATTAGTCGAACCAAAGATAATATCATCCACATAAATTTGGACAATAAGAATGTATTTATGGGATTTGAGAAGAAACAAGGTCTTGTCAACCTCACCTCGTTTAAAATTTAAAAATAGTAAATGTTGAGTTAGCCTCTCATACCAAGCTCTCGGAGCTTGTTTTAAACCATACAAGGCCTTTTTAAGTTTTAAAACAAAATTTGGTTTGTAGGGATCCACAACCCCTTTTGGTTGCTCAACATATACTTCCTCACTCAAAACACCATTCAAGAATGCACTCTTAATGTCCATTTGATGAAGTGGAATTTTTAAATGACAAGCCACTGCAAGAAGTAATCTTACCGATTCTATACGTGCTACCGGTGCAAAAGTCTCGTCAAAATCAACACCCTCAATTTGGGTGTATCCTTGCGCTACTAACCTTGCTCTGTTTTGAATGATATTCCCGGCTTCATCCGTTTTATTCTTGAAGATCCACTTAGTTCCAGTCACATGAGTATTCTCCGGGCGAGGGACCAGGTCCCACACATCATTCTTAGCTAATTGGTCAAGCTCCTCTTGCATAGCTTTAATCCAAAATTCACTCTTCAATGCATCCTCCACTCGTTTTGGTTCTGTTTCAGCAAGGAACAAGGTTTCTCGAATTTGAGAACAATTAGTGGACAAGCACACATACCTTACCATCTCCTTAAAGTCAATCTGTCTTTTCCTTGTACTTCTCTGATCAAGGTCACCGATTATCTGCCTTGTTGGATGATTCTTTTGGATTCTTGATGGAACGTCTCTTTGATAGAGATCAATTTGATTTCCAGGGCCCTCATCCTCAGAATCTGAGTCAGAGTCAGGAATTGACAGAGAAGAAGTTGGGGCAGGGGTCTGTTCTCCAGTCTGATGGTTGCCGGTTTCCTCCTGAGTCAGTGTTGGGTTTGGTGACATGTCACCAGACCTGTCATCCCCTGCAACAGCATCTTCTACACCTGCAACATCATCTAAACCATCCATAACAAACTGAGGTCTCTGATCATAAATTAGATCATCGTCCTCTGCAGATTTTATTCCACTCACTGTATCATCAAATTTCACATTGACCGATTCCATCATGCAACGTGTTCTTAGATTAAAAACTCGGTATGCATGACTATTTTGAGAGTACCCCATGAAAACACATTTGTCACTTTTAGAATCAAGTTTAGAGAGGTATCCTCTATCATTCAAAACAAAACAGACACACCCAAAAATATGAAAGTAGCTTAAGTTAGGTTTCTTGCCAAACAGTAGTTCATAAGGGGTGACATGTGAACCAGGTCTAAAATAGACTATATTAATGGTGTGACATGCTGTATTCATAGCTTCTGCCCAAAATCATTTTGCTATACCATTAGATATTAGCATGGTCCTAGTCATCTCAGCAAGGGATCTATTCTTGCGTTCGACTATACCATTTTGCTGTGGAGTAATAGGAGATGAGAACTCGTGAGTAATCCCCTTTTTAGAACAAAGACTTGAAAAAGATTCATTCTCGAATTCTTTTCCATGATCGGTTCTGATTCTTCCTATACTGACTTCAAAGCGCACACACAATTTTTTAGCAAGTTTTTTAAATAAACTAAACGTTTCTGATTTTTCTTTTAAAAATTCGATCCATGTATATCTAGAAAAATCATCGATAATAACTAAAACATACCGTTTACCTCCGAGACTTTCTACCTCAAGTGGTCCCATGAGGTCCATATGCATGAGTTCAAAGCAATTTGAAGTGGTAAGGCTCTGGACATGTGGATGTGGTACCTTAACTTGCTTCCCCTTTTGACAAGCTTCACAAACGGGGATGATTTTTGTGTTGAGCTTTGGTAGTCCGTTCGCAACATTTTTCTTAACAAGCCTTTCCAGCATTTTGTAGTTAACGTGTCCGAGTTTTTGATGTCATACCTCGGCATCACTTAGCTGGGACAACTTACAGAACACATCTCCATTAATTTGATAGCAGTTGTCGGACGTTCTCTGGCGAGTTAGAATGCAGGTACTCCCTTCATCATACACCTCACATTTTCTCGAGTAAATTTGGCATTGAAGCCTCCATCACATAGCTGACTAATGCTTATTAAATTTGCAGTTAGTCCATCAACGAGAAGCACATTTTCCAGTTTGGCAATCCCTGGAACATGTAAAGTTCCTTGACCAATAATCTGCCCATTTGCTCCTCCACCATACTTGACCTTTCCTCCCTTGAATTTTACGATGTTAGACAGGAGTTCTTCGGATCCAGTCATGTGTTTTGAACACCCGCTATCAAAGTACCATGCTCCTGAAACATGAGATTTAAGAGAAGTATAAATCATATTGCATCTGACCTCGGCCTTTCTTACTCAGACTTGTCTGAGATTGATGTTGCCTTTGGTGACGGAAACCCCAGTCTTGTCATAAGTCCCAACACCATGGCTGATTCTCTGATTTTTCTTACCTGTTCTTTTCCAGCAAAAAGGACGAATGTGGCCAGATTCACCACAATGATGGCAAACATACTGCCTTCTTTCCTTCTTGAGGCTCTTGACAGAAACTTGGTTGTGGCTGACTTGAGATGATTCTTGCTCCGGTTTGTAGCCAATTCCGTGTCTTGAGGTTTTTGGGTATGACAACTCCAGAATTTCATCCAGTTTTGCCTTTCCCTTGTTGAGGTTTGAGATGGTGTCTTGAACCTTTTTCAGTTCAGCCTTTACTCCTTCCAGCTCTGAATCTTTTCTTGTAAGGGAGATCTCCAAACGGGTAATGATCTTTACTTGATCATCTACTTCATGAGTTAGTTTTTCAACTTTGATCATAAGAGCTTTTACTTTTAGAACCTGATTTCCCCACTTGGAAAATAGTTCATCATATTCCACGCACAATTTTCTGTATTCATCTCTTGTATTATCAACCTCAGCATTCAGACACAGGGTGTTGGAATTGATGTTGCAAACCCGAAAGTCGTCATCCCAGGCAACATGAGCAAAAAGAGCAGGTACTGACTCAGATGAGTCAGAGTCGCTTTCATCTTCATCAAACTCTTTTGAAATGAGACTCTTCTTCCTCAACGTATTTGCACATTCGTTTTTGTAATGCCCCCATCCTTTGCACTCATGGCATTGGATTTCACTGAGGGGTTTGGAGGAAGTTCCAGTTTTTGATTCAGAAGAGGAAGGATGGTAGTTGGTTAACTTTCTACCAGAGGATCTTGGAGGTGATGTTTCCATCATGGAACTTGAACCTTCCTCCAATGTTGTTCTTTTTCTTCAAAAAACGATTGAACTTTTGAGTAAGGAGCAACACGTCTTCCTCTCCAAGTGTGGTTCTTTCAAATTTCTCAAACAGCTCTTTCCAGTTAGTGTCTTCATCTTCATCTTTTGAACTAATATCTGAAGTGAGAGCAACATTCATCTCCTTGGAATGAAAGTCCATATGCTCCATCTCATACGTTTTGAGTGCACCGACTAAGTCATCATAGACTAATTTGTCAGTATCTTTGGATTCCTCAATTGCAACCACCTTCATATTGAACTTCTTTGATATGGATTTGAGAAGTTTTCCAACTAGATGTGCATTTGACATAGGCTCGCCGAGGTTTCCAATTTCACTTGATATGTCAGAGAGTCTCATCGCATATTCCACAACCGACTCTTTGTCATCCATTCTCATGGTTTCGAACGTTGTGGTGAGCATTCTCAGGCGAGATCTCTTCACACTTGCAGTTCCCTCGCATACCCTTTGAAGGGCATCCCATACTTCTTTAGCAGACTCACAGTTCTTTATCACTTTATAGTAGTTGGCATCAACATAGCTGCACAAGGTATTAATGGTTTTAGAGTTCTAGTTTGAGATGGCTATTTCATTGTCCTTCTAGTCTTCTTCCTTCTTGAACACAGAGTCACCATCCCATCAGTAGTGATACGAGGTTTCTCCCATCCAACAAGAATGGTTCTCCATGCTCGTTAGTCAATATTTTTGATGTGCCATCGCATCCTCTGTTTTCAGAGGGAGTAGTTCTCACCATTTAGGATTGGGGGTCTCGGATTACCTTGAGCGTCCATTAATTCAAATCTACAAAACAAGGATGGAAATACTTAAGGTTAAGTATCCTACTCTGGTGCCAATTGTAGTTTTGTAGAAATGCAGTTTTTAGATATGATGTTATGTTTCGTGATAAGCGTCACCAGACTTAACATCAACTGAATTTCAAATAGCAGCGGAAATAAAAATAAAAATAAGCAAAAAAATTAATTTCAGTTTATAAGCTATCGAGCTTATAAACCTGGGTGAACAAACCCATAAAATATATTACTTTTCAAGTTGTTCAAATCCAAACACGAATTAATAAAAAGCAATATAAGAAAACAATTAGTATCAAAAACTTGATACACAACAAACTCTTCGCTTTTTCGTTAGTAGAATTCTTCCTACGCAACGTTGTAATCCTTCTAATTATCCACCAAAGCTCAGAGTGTTTCGTCCTAGTTCTGCTTCAATTATCTTCGTCTCAGTTTTTCTTTTGCGTCTTGGTTGCTTTTCTTAAATAGAGACTCCTAGTCTTGTTAAATAAGTTAATTAAGTATTTTGAAAACTAAATAAAATCCTAAACTCCAACTAAGAAAGATATATAGAGTTCTAAAATACTAAAGTCCTAAGAAAGGCAAACTACAAATAAGGAAATATTGTTGAAAATAATATTCCCAATACTACAGTTCAGTAGTGAAGCCTGCAATAATCCAAGTGGCCTTGTCTATTGCACCCAAAAGAGGATGGAACATAAGACATTTTTCTGTAGACAATGCTTTTTTAAATTTATGTAGACAATGCTTTTTTGAATGTATATATTGAAACTGACATCTAAATGGAATAGCCTAGAGGATTTAAAACTTATGATCCCAACAAATTGTCTATAAGTTAATAGGGCAAAGACTCAAATGTGATGGTCACACGGGTCTACTGTAATGTGACGGAGCGTCAAACCTAATAAATTTGCCTAGTCCGACCCAATTTGATGGACCGAATCCAGGTTTGAATAGGTATGAAGCTCCGTCACATGATAAATAATCCATGTGACCATCACACAGGAGACTTGCTCAATTGTTGGTACCCTGCAGTATGTCACACTAACCAGACTTGATATTAATTTTGTTGCGAACAAAGTCTGTTTATGCAAATTCCTTTGAACAATCAAAGGCTGTCAAGAGAATTGTTAGATACTTTTTTGAAGTGGACTTTCATTTTGTCAAAGAGACTTTCTTGAAGAGAGTAACTACTGAGGTCGGTGTAAAATTCAGTGTAAACGGAACCAGCACACCTGTTGAAGATAAGGATGAAGTCGCCAGCTTAGAGAAGGTACGCGGCAATGGCTCTGAAGGATAAGTGACAACAGGCCATTGTATGCACTTGGCCGCATATGAGCTGCCAATGACCGCATGACATGTGGCACTATAGTGCCTGCTCTATAAATATCGATCCATTGTTTCCAGGTAAATCACTGAATAATCAAGCAATAAAGCAAAACTTTGAAATGTTTATGTTTATAGAAATTAGGATTCTCGTTTTGTTTCTGAATCACTGGTCTAATGTTTTTATTTTAAATCATTTCCTGATCATCAAAATAGCGTCTTAAGTCGCTTTCAACAGGTTCAACAGGTTCCACAGCATCCAAGGAGAGTTCGATTTCTAGACAACAACAGTTATTCGCAATGTATCCATTTCTACCATATAGAGAATCAACGTCGATAAATGAAGCCCATCCGCGACTTCTTGAGGAAGCTGAAAACCATTGTCCAGAACCTGACACATGAATACATTTTAAGATCAAACCTAATTTGGTTGTTATAGAGTTTATAAGTAGGCTACCAAAAAAAGTTCTTATGACTTACTGGTTCCACTAACGTGGCGCTCATTCCAATAATGGTTTCTTAAGCATATGGTATAGGATGCCTTCACTCTTTCACGCGAGTCGTCAGAAGCAACATGTTGTAGAAATATAGATGCAAACCGTCCACTTGCTTCTCCAACTCCATCTGGGTAGAACTTAATTTTCCTGCAGTATCGGAATAAATGAGTACTACATGCGACGGATGAAAAAGGCTCAAAAAAGTACAATATACCACTTGTGGCCTCCAACAGTGAATTCATCAGAAGTCCATATCTTCTGAGAATCCCATCCATCTTTGAATGAAGAGGAGCTTGAAGGTAAGTTTGGAATCTTAAGTTCCTGTCTATAAGGAACTTTGACATCCTTGGCAGAAATGTGTTCAGTGATCGCATTAGCATCGTTGACATAAACCTCAGCACCAAACACACAAGTGTCGCCACCATACTCAGAAATGTAGCATGGCGGAGTGAAATAATTGGAATCGCCACATTCTGTATTCTTCGCATGAAGACGAGTTCTTCCTGATACAAAATATAAAAGTTGAAAACCTAAAAGGCCAGCAAATTAAAAATAATAATAATACTAATAATATATATATATATATATATATATATGACCATGATGAAATTCCAACATCAACCCAATTAATAATTGGATATAAGAAGAAAAAAATTTACCTGTTAACAGTATAATAATTGGATTTATTTTTCAAGACAGAGATTGAGAAAATAGCATTGATTTCCCAGTTTGCAGGAAAGCCACTTGTGTCTGCCAAAGCCAAGTTTACACACTTTGTCGCCATATTTTTCAGCTCCGTACCCATTGGGGTAAATTATTAGTTTCCTGTACGTGTTAAATAAGCGCCAATATATGAAATCATGTATTTAATTTAGTTTTATTAGTTGTTCTCATGATCATTTACGAAATTAAGAGCATGATATATATTCTAAAAGGAAAATAGCGAGCTCATTTAAGTTTTTCATTGATATTTTTCATACATTTACAACAATTCCGGCTATTTATAACAATACTACTGACTGAGTTAACCCTAAAATGAGTGGCTGAAAATGCTACAGTATACATTTGACAACGGCTACCCATAATATGTGGCCAATAATACTACAGTACAATCAGCCGGCTGTAATGGCCTAGATTGTACTGGCACTCATGCGACCTAAAGTTATCATGATGACATTCATGCGATCAAGTGATCAGGTCGCTGATGCTCGGGTTGGCACTCATGTGACCTCATAGAATTAGGTCGCTTATCAGTTTTAATATATTCAACATAATTATTGTTAGTGAAACAATGCATCAATGTTGTATTGACATACCATTTGTAACCTCCAGCCTTGAATACCCCGGTCTCGTATTTGTCAATTCCAAGTTTGTCGAGCAACGAAAACGAGTCAATTTTGAACAAATAATGCGCAGGTGGAGGTAATGACCCTGGACAATACTGTGCGAAGGGTTCAGGATCTGGAACATCACAGAATTTAATTTAAGAAAGATGAAAAAAGTGATTAAGAAAATACAAGAAAGAGATTAAGCTATATAATTTTCTTACCATCCCCTGCAACTCTAAACCGAGAAAATTGGTGATAAGCTCTGAACGCTAATGGAGAGTTAGACCTATTGAGAAAATGTTGAAAGACTCTTTACCTTATTTGGATACGTGAAGTTGGGGAGACAAGTGTTTCTTTGACTTCCGGTGAATATGAAGGGCCAAGAGATTATAGATGTGTTCAATGAACATGCCATGAATTGGCAACTATAAAAGGGTGATCAAAGTGTTGATCATTGGATCATTTCAACACAATAGAGTTTATCACTAAAGCGTGAGTTAGAACAAAGTCGAGCTTGTTCGGGTTTCAAGTGTGTGTAACTTGTAATCATTTCTCCAAGTAATAAAAAGAGTGTGTTGTTGAGCCCGAGGACGTAGACATTAGTTGTCGAACCTCGTAATATCGTGTGTCTTGTTATTTCTTTTTTGCTACAAACAAGTGTATGCGCGGTTCATATTATTCGAGTATTTACGCAAGTCTAGCTTGAATATCTAGTTGTGGTAAATTGTATTGGAGTACAATTAATCGCAACAAGACCGGCTTAAAGGGTTTAGAAGAGGCCTAAGTGATGAAAACTTTGAGGCGCTCAAGAGATTTTTACAAAGAGACGCCATGGTTGCTTTCGACTTATTGTTTGAACCGATGTGTTATGTGCATGCTGTTTTATGTATAGAGTCCTTGGGATGGGGATATATGTCTTGGACGATTAACTAGTTTCTTATATGCATAGGTCTCTAGTTTTCGTAGATGAATTGTGATTTATTTCCGTACAATGTGAGATCTATAGTAAAAATAGTTGATTTGTAGTGTTGTCATTTTTAGTATAAATATAAATATATATTTACTGTGCCTAAAGATTTTTTTGCCTTATGAATAAAGTATCTTAATCACTTTATTCAGACTGATCATACACGGTCTCTGAGTCCTACCGAATCCAAACTTGCCTAGTTTGAATGAATTTTGATTTTGTTGAATAATGTAATTATTAACTATTAACCAATTGATAAATATATAATTACCATAATATATTTTAATATTTTAGAATAACAAATGTTTATTATCATTAAATAAGATTTATATAGTCGAAAATTAACTTTCCTTAGGAAGGTGAATTATTGCCCTTTATAAACTCAAAAACCATTTCAGTAAATTATAACCTGGCTTAGGAAGGTGAATTATATCGTTACCACGGGCTTGTAGTTCGAATCCTAAATCTCTCAAGTTATTTGAGATTTATCTTATATTTTCCAACCACTTGACCCAACTTATTAAAAAAAAAAATGAATTATATCATTGCCCACGATTAACCTTCCAATAATAATAAATAATTCACAATATCTATAAGAGTAAAATGCAGAATTATTCCATTAATTTTAGGAGATTTGTAAAGTTTGCTTATTAAATAGGAGGTGACATTTAATCCACCACGTAAGCCCATTTTCGCTCAAGATTTGAATGATTGTCGGATGTGAGAAAGCTGCATAATATTTTATTGATATATACTCAATTCAACTAATAACATTTTCATTTAATTACTTCTATTATTTTCCTTTAATTATTTTATTACCATAAACTTGTTTATATTTATTAAAATAAGAGGGGGTAAAATTGAAATAAAGTAGTAAAAATTTGTAATAAAATTAAGTTTATAAGACAACGCTTATTTTAAAAGTGATGGAATAATAAAGATTAAAACCTAAAACAGGAATAAGCTTTCATTTCTTATTGATAATAGCGGCTAATTACATGCTTACAACGGGATAAGGCTATAATAGGGTTTATGAGCTTGATTACAGTGGACACTCAATTGATAAGTGTATGGCTAATATTAGACCTATATAAGACCTACACTAGATGACACTAATAGCTGGTCAGCTGCCAAGATGTTGAGAGGGTGCTCACATAGGTAGGTGCACATTATTCATGCAGACAACAATATCTCAATAGCCCCCCTCAACTCAATCCAGTTGAAGGAGCAACTGTTAATTACACTTGTAGGGTGGAACTGGATTTGCTGCTAGAAGGTTTTATCATATGCTATCAATCCAAATAATAGAAACTCTTCTTTGAGGTATTTGAATCTCATTCATAAGGGACTTGATCCACAAAAGCTCAAAGACACAGTGATCTAGACTCCTATATTCTGATTATGTGCTTGAACAAGATTTAGTGTGGATTGTTTCTTGGTACACGATAACACAATATTCTTTCCTAAGAAAATACAGAATCATGTACTGATTTTATGTCATGTACATCATTAGCCTAATCAGAATCAGAGTAACCACTAATATTTCAAGGTAAGACCATTAGTAGATGAACCTGCTAAGTATCTGAGAACTCTCTTAGCTGTCTTCAAGTGTGTATCCAAGGGCTGATGTATGAGTTGACTTAGTTTATTTATACTGAAGTTAGGCGGTGAAAAATCACCGTCTGTAAAACACGAGCTAGGGACGGTAGTTTTCCAGCTGGTCGTGTAGCGACCCATTTCATTCGGACTGATTCAGTTGAAAAGAATTATGAATTATAGAGACATTTTAATTTTACGGAAGCATGATGGGTATGATATGGTCGTAAACAAGACTCTTTTGTATATTTGGTGAAGTAAATATTTATTAATAAAATCACAAATACCAGCATTTTCATGTGGGGGAGTTAAAAATCTGTTGATATATTTTGCGAATTGCTAGATTCATACTCAAAATTAGCAATCCAGAAAGATCGAAATGCAAATCATCACATGTTTTGACTGAAAATCAAAACAACTAGTCTTGAAACTAAAATTCATGCGAAAACTCAAGCGGAAAATGAAATACTTGAGGGAACTGCATTCTCTTCTTCTACAGCATGCACTGAGAGTTCGATTTCCAGATGAACACAACCATTCACAATGTAGCCTTTGTTAGGATCTTTCAGAGAATCAAGGTCAATAAACGAAGTCCATCCCCATTTATTCATTGGTGAAGCCGAAAACCACCGCCCACATCCTGCAAGAGAAAAAATAGTGTTTAATTAGGGAGATTACAGTACACGTGAATACATTTATGTTATGATCATCATTTTCAGTTGAGTGTTTAAAACTCTGAACCCCATATCAAAGGTTCTGAGCTCAAAAATGAAAAGCCGGTCATTTTTAGTACTCCATCCCATATTTACAGCACACTTCTTTTCTTTTCTTTTCTTTTTTCAAAATTATAGCACATTTTTCATATTTGTTTGATGTATTTACTTAATGCACATCTTGGTATCAACAATTAATGAATTCTTAGTAATAAATGAAGAGTATAATTGGAAAATATAGGTAAATTACATACTTTTTTTTTAACTTTTGTAAAAGTAAAAATGTGCTATTAATTTGGGGTGGAGGAAGTATTATTTTCGATCCAAAACATCAATATCATTAGACAATTCATTTTGTATGAAGCGTAAAATAAGCATTAAATGTACGAAAAATCAGTACGAAATATATATATGGAGATTTTACAGTGCAGGAGGATTGGGGCATTGGTCCCTTATTTGCACCGTGGTCATTTCTATGTATCCCACACAGTGTTCTAAAAATCACCGTGGTCATTTCTATGTATCCCACACAGTGTTCTAAAAATCGCTAGGTGGCTGCTAGGCATCAGGACAGTGCCTAGGACGCTTAGGCGGGGTCTAGAAACTATACAATAAAGTTTATGACAATTCAAAACTAAAAGTAATAATCACAAGTTTAAAGTTATTATTCGATTCAAAGTTCAAAACAACATATATCCATAAGTTCATTAGTTAAATAAAAATA
>BMAC01001403.1:28964-55034 GCA_014905375.1 Phtheirospermum japonicum
AGGCCCTACATTAATAACTCCCCCAACCTTTTTTTCTTTTTTTTTCATTTTGGAAATCAATCTACCCACCATTTTTATTGGGAAAAATTGTCAATAAACTAATAGGGTGTCACTTAACTATTTACACCATTTTTTTTCCTCTTAAATCATTAAGTCCTTCATTGTCAAAATGAAATAATAATAAATGGACATTTACATTATTAATAATATAATATGAAGCCTCCCCACCCAAAACTTTATTTCTGGTTGGGTTTTTTTTTTTTTTTTTTTATTAAATATCGTTATGTATTTCTTACCTAATACAATTAGAGAAATAAAAGTTGTCAATAAACTAATAGGGTGTCACTTACTATTACACCTTTTTTTTTCTCTTAAATCATTAAGTCCTTCATTGTCAAAATGAAATAATAATAATGACATTACATTATTAATAATATAATATGAAGCCTCCCCACCAAAACTTTATTTCTGGGGTTTTTTTTTTTTTTTTATTAAATATCGTTATGTATTTCTTACCTAATACAATTAGAGAAATAATAATAATGACTTTAATTATTATTTATAATAATATAATATGAAGCCTACCCACCAAAACTTTATTTTTTTTTCTTTTTTTTTTTTTTTTGTTTATATAAATGTTGTTATGTATTTCTTACCTAATATAATCAGGTAGATTGGAGAATTTTGGCAAAAAAAAAATTATTTGATACAATCATAGAGTCTCTTAACTGATAATAAAAAAGTTCTTATTTGATAGTAAAATTTTCATAAATTATTTGGATAAACTTTGGCAAAAAAAAAAAATTGTGTAAAACTAATTATTTTTAGCAGTTGGTCATAGAAAAGTTAGCGGCACAAATATATATTATATATATATATAAGTAATAGAAATTGAAATAATCTAAATATTTTTCATGGATCAAATACTATGAAACAATAAATAACTTTACAAAGATTATTATTGAAATCAATTTACTTTACAAATCATGAAAAAAAAATTAAGCACCATTCTTAGTTTTTTTTACTACAATTATTTATTGACAACTCTTGAATTGGCCATTAGTTAAAATCAATTTTAAAAAAAAAAATCCAACTTGGAAAAGAGATTGTCCTGAACTTTTGTTGATCGCCATGGCTTATGAAAACTGTAATAGGAAATGTCGTCATTTGAATTTAAAGGCAATCTCGAATTCATAAGGTATGATAGTCATTCGAGGGATCAACACTAATTCACGTGCATTGCTTATTTGAAGAGTTTTTACTTCTAAAATATAGACCCCAAGTTTTGTAACAACCAGCTTTTATTCCATTACACAACTCAAGAGAATGATCAATAGTTAACAACATAACTGGCATTCCATCCGATCTATTCGGATAAAAGAGTACTCAGAAATTCCCCAGCCCATTCAGTAGAAGAAGAAAGAAAAATATTCCAAATTCTCCCCATTTTATTAGTATAGAATTGTAAATACATGAAGTTGTTTTACAGTTTTAATAATGTGGACTCAACATCAGTCGAATTATATTGTGTGGGAAACATGTTGTTGTAACATATGATGTTGCAAAACTCAATTCTTCAGTGATCTTGTATTAAAAAATATTTTCATGTATTTGATTGCTCCTTACATTTCTTTTTTTCACAATTCTTATAACTAATATAAAGAAAGTATCTATTCAGATTCTCACACTCACACACCAAGGGGCGGATCTATGTTGGCCCTTGAGGGCCATGCCCCCCCCCCCCCCCCCCCCCCTCGAAAAAAAAAATAATACAAAACCATAATATTATTTATAATTTTATGTTACTTGTAGTTATATAAAATGGCTTTCCAAAATTTACAAGTTTGTAGTTAGGTCCAGTGGTTTGGGCACCTAATTATTTTTCAAATGGTATATGGTTCAACTCTTTAGTCTTGCCTATATTTCCTTCTTTTTTCTTTCTTTTTTTTTATATCTTGTTTTTTATATTTTTTTATCTTTCTTTTTATATTCATCTTTCTATTTTTTATTTTTAATTTCCTTCTTTTTTTTATCTCTTGTTTTTTAAAATTATTTTATCTTTTACTATATTTTCGTCTTTCTCATTTATTTCTTTTTAGGTTCTTTCTTTTTTATTTATTTTTATCCATTATTTTATATATTCTTTATTCTTCCATTTTCTTTTTTTCATAAATTAAACTTAAAAATTATAATATATAATTAAAAAAACAACCACTCTCTTTCTTTTTATTTCCTACTTTTATGTATTTTTTAATCCTTCTTTCTTTTTCCTTTTATTTTCCTCTTTTTCGTTAATTATTTAAAAAATATATAAAATATAAAAAAGGTCACCCATTTCTCATTTTTTTTCCTCACCTTTTTTTTTCCCCTATTCTCACTAATTAATGGTACCAACTTAAAAGTAAAAAAAACATCTTTCTTATTTTCCTACACTACTCTCTAGTTCCTTTTTTTCCCTTCTTATTTTTAATTTCATATTATCTCTAATTTATTTCCCCTTTATATAACATTAGTCGATTCACGCCATTTCACCAAATTATTTTTGTTTTTCAATACATGGCCTCCCCAAACTAAGTATTCTGGATCCGCCCCTTCACACCCATGGGATTTGAACCCAGGTTTGGTTTGAAATGAGTTTTTTATTTTGTTACGTGAGATGCAATGGTATGATGATTTTTTCCATTTTCTATATGTTGTGGTTTTCTGCCCGTTGTATTCATACAATAAGTGGATTATCATAATTTTGGCGTTGGATTATTTCGACCCTCTTATAAAAAGAGGGATATTTGTGTAACAATTTGGTAAGACTACAATGGTCATTTGATTCATATATTATGATGGAGAAATAATATAATTTATCAATATCCTAATTGTTTAATTTGAGGAATCTCTTCAAATAGCAAAGACAATGGATTCATCAAGATGATGTGACGTGTCAACTAAATGACAATTTACATTTTTGATAATTTCGATTGTTAGAACTAAATACCGAATATCTCAATACACTAGAGTCAAAAACTTGAACTAAGGTTACTCAGGAATGCAGCAACAAACGAATGGCTGGTGATTTAGAAAATGAAAGAACTTATCTGAATCGAGAAAATCTGAATGGAATAAATGAGAGCTGAAGAAATCTAAATGGAATGAGGGCCAAGGCATAATCTAATCTCTTTTCATCGTTCTGTTTGTAGGGCTGATGTTATTATTATGGGTGATCATAGTATATATAAGGATATTATAAAAATCTGGTTGTCATCTCAAACACCTGAGAGCAAATATCGAGTTTCCACTAATTTCATCTCTTTAACCTTCAAGCTTCAGAAACTTAGGGCAGATTATTGGACACTCCTATAATAAATCAGCCCTACACAAAATCCAATTAATGATGGGACTTCAATTTATTCATTTTTATGCATGTCAACAAGTTCGTTTATGCTTATGATAGTACGTTACACCATCTGTTGTTCTATTATGGGCTTCTCTACGTAAGTGTTATGTTTTCCATCTTTTAGTATTTGTTGGTCATAGTTTCTTATCAAAGAGTTTAACTGATCTCAAAATTGTAAAATTTGGACATAATCTGAGGCTAAAGCTCCCTACTGTTCATATTTGCAATCTCTGCAAAATTATTAAAATCATATGGTTTTCATTCAACGCACGCGCCCAACTTACTAGTACATGTAAACTGATGTATTCATGGAATTGGTTTCACAATTCACTCAAAAAAAGGTGCAACTTTTTCTGTTTTTTTTTTTCTAATCGCTTATTTACATTTAAAAGGAACTCAACTATAACGCAAAATTTAGCAGGAATAAAATATAAATAAAAGTTACTTAATAGATTTTACCTTTAATATCAACTGTAATTAAAAATAAGTGATCAATAATCCAATTGTAAATTAAACTAAAGTAATCATGTGTTTATTTCTTCATTAAAAAAAAGGTTAGTTAATCTTTAAAATGTGTTTAAAATATAAATTAAACTAAGAACACGTTGAATTAATTAATACCTTACCTTGCCAACATATGGAGCACAGTGGGGTCCACCTCAAGATTTCTGATAAGAGAATATCTCCTGTGTCAGAAAAATTAATTTCATAGACGAGCTTCCGCAATCCGAGGTTCATCCACAAAACCCAAATCCTTGGAACTGACATTATTTTGCGCATTAACCCTACTATTATTGACCCTTCTATCCCTCAAAATAACAGCCGATTCCTTCATTAAAGCAATATACTTTCTCCTCACATTAGCCAGCGGATGTGGCTCTACAGCCCCATCATCGCAATACGCTTCTTTCAGAATAGAAGTGCACGTTTTATTCTTCAAAGACAGGTAAAACATATGAGGATGCCTTTCAAACGCCTTGTGAACCTTCTGGGGCAACCCCAAGTATTTCCTCAAACAAAAAATCGACTTTCTCTCAGCAGCATGCTCAACAAACAGACAAAGCAACTCATGCAGCAAACCCACCACCCGTTTCTCTGACACATCACTGTCGGGATTCAAACACGAGAAATCATCGTATGGAGACACGTAAGGAAGCCTCTGAAATTCAACTAACCAATCTTTTATCTTCTGCTTCAGCCTCAGACCTTTAGAGGGAAACAATGGAAATGCAATTGCCTCGTCTGCACCTAATGGATCCAGAAATATTTGTTCAAGGGGGCACAAAATAAATACAATTATAATCTACATAAAAAATAATTAACTGGGGCACGATTTATCTTTTTAACCTAATTTAAATATAATATTTTAATTAGGATGAAAAGATAAATTGTGCCCCCATTAATTGAAATAAAGTTAACCTATAAATATATATTAAATTTCTCCCAAAAAAATTAATATAAATTTTAAAATAAAAAATAAAAGAAAATAGAAAAAAAAATGGGGGCATGTATTAAGAGCTATATAGCTCCGTCACTGACCTCCACTATGTAATCCTCTCCTCATTGCATTTCTCTGCATCATCGACAATATTTTACCATCTTTTCCATCAACACACTCTTCAAAGACAGTCAAGCCCTTCAATCCATCTTCTATATCAACAACCCGAAAAAATCCATATTTTCCAACGTAATCAATGGGATAACTCGAAAACTCAGCAGGCAAGCCTAAAGACCATTGCAAGCCCTTAATTACCTTCAAAGGAAGCATCTTTCTAGTGCCACTCATCAATATTAACTTTTTTAATCTCCACATAATATCATCTCTACACTCTTCATAAACTGTTCTTTCCTCTTTATCAAGTTCAATCGCTTTCGGAGTCAGTCTAAACCAGGGTAGGTTATAGAGGGGCCCCTTAAACTCCTCAAAGAACGAAGGGTAGCTTCTCAAGAACCTTATAACTTTGATGTTTAAGCCGAAATCAGAGCCTTTCTTGGAGACGGCTGAGATTGGTATACAATAATTTTCATGTGGGGAGATGGAGGATGATACGAAGAAGTCTTTCATAGCGATTATGGGTTTGAGTTCAAGAGACTTGTGAATGGAGTCAATGGAGTCAAAGTATGGGTCTTTTTTCCGTTTCATGTACACCTGAACGTAAGTTTTTATCTGAGTGTAGGAGTAAGGAAGTGGACGGTAAGAAGAGAAGAGTAGATTATAGAGAAGAGCTTTGGGGTTCGCAATCGCTTTGGACATCATTGGTGAGTGATGGGGTGCTCAGCAACTTGTCTTCCTGTTTAGATAATTCAATTAAATTGCAAATAAACGTTAGAAACCAAGGAAACGGTGACAAACTGATGTTAAAGAACTCAATTTTATTTTGGTTCCTAAAATTTAAACGGAAACATCTTTCATCAGCTTTTTTCACAACCACGTAATAGATTGTAAATAAACAGAATATTAGGATAACATTTTGGCTGCGATTGTCACAACCGATAGAAATGGTACTACAAAGAAATAACTATGGAACTTTTATCTTACAAAGCCAACTTTAAGCCCCCACCCCATCTTATGGAAAAAAGAAGAGTCATGCTTTTAACTTGTTTTTCCTTTCGATGATAGAGTGTAACAAACAAACTCACTTCGAGCTCTCGGTTACTTCCCTCCCACATAAATGGCTTTTTCATTCTTATCGCCTCTTTCTTCATTCCCTTTTATATAAAATAAATACAATAACACACACACACACACATATCACCATGCATTAAGAAATGAACTCTGATTTGATTAAGAAAATCTGAAATAGTGAAAAATCAGGGAATTCAACTTAACACCTATTTTGACTTGCTTCTCCATCCGCTAAACCAGTATTCAAACCAATCAACCCAGAACATATGATAGAGCTATGTATGGATTCTCAAATTCCATATCCACATGTAAACTGGATAATAATAATAATAATAATAATAATAATAATAATAATAATAATAATAATAATAATAATAATAATAATAATAATAATAAATCTGCATTACCACGATAGTCAATAGGCATGTTGCTTCAAAATGTAGTGAACAAAAACCGTTTTCTCAATTTTATGTTTCCCTATATTATATATTAATTAACCAGAAATTAGTATCCCCAGAAATGAAAAGAAACCAGTATTATGTGACTATCTCTGATTCCAAACAAAATCCATATCTGTGTCAAGCCGAATTCTTCCAACTAGGCTGTTCTCAATTCTTATCAACACAGTGAATCGGGATGGAAAATGTCTAATTGAGCAATCCAAGAGGTGAAAATGGAAAGCAACTCACCATGGTCGAATGTTATAGGAAAATGTTTGAAATGATGTTGGGAAGAGAAAAAAGTTCAAAAGTAAATTAGAATGAGATTGTTTTGACAGATTTAGCACGGTAAGTCATGTACACATTGGCAGGAAAAGAGAAAATGTTGCACATTGCCAACACAAATCTGGTTCCAGGATGTTGTTCAAATTTCTAGGTCGGATTCATCCTTATACGTAATTATTTAAGAGAAGGTGCCCAAAGCATTATGAACTTCACACCCACGGCTCATATTTTGCATTATGAACTTCACATCATCATCATATTTAATGATTAAGAACTTTTGTGGTTTGTTAAATTTGAATGTGGTTTACATTTGGATTCGGCATATCCCTTAGCAAGTAGATGAGTTTTTTTATTTCAAATTAGTCCCCGCAAAGTTAATAGAAAATAAATTAGTTTCATTATGTCACATAAATTATAAGAGTTGTGGTAGAAATATTGAACAAGTTTTCTTAATCCATAAATAAATATGCAAACAAATGCTGTTTCTTTAGATACACAAACAATACAAACACAAATTTTTTTGAGTCTATACATTGACGAAGACAAAATAACAAAAGTACTTATTTTCTTCATCTTCACTTTTTTAAGAGAAACATGTTTATTTATATACCTTAAATTTGCAAAGAAAAACTAAATATTTGAAATAAAACTGGAAAAAGAAGTTACAAATAATTAAGTGAGCCAATACTTCTACAAGAATAAACAAAATATATAAGTTACCATATTTGAAATCAAAATTTTTTTTGCATTCCATCACAACTTCACTCACTTGAGCTAGATGAGAAGCAAATAAATTTTGTGGGAAGTCTAGGAAGTTAATATGAACATGAAGAGATCTCATATGTTTATGTTTATTAAAACACCAATTCTAGTGACCAGTGAGATTTTAATTGAGTTTTAAATTATGGTTTGTATTGTAATTTGATTAAGCTGGTTTGTGTGGTGCGGTGTGGACGGTTCAGACAACTAAATTTTTATGATCACCTCTAGTGATTATAAGGCTTGTTCTAAGTTAAAAAATATGAGCCGTTGGTGTGAAGTTCATTCATAAAACAATGTGCCTGTTGAATGTCATGGTTATGCAGATTTACTACTACTATTATTATTAATTTTACTATTATTCATTTTACATGTCGATATAGAATTTGAGTGTCCATACATAGCTCTATCAGTACTATGATTTGAACACTAGTTTAGCGGATGGAGCAACAAATCAAAATAGGTGTTAGCTTTGGAATTAAGACTTCAAGAATTTTGAAGCCAATATGTCGTCAAACACAGTGAAACGCATTCGGTTCACAAGTGTGGATTCTTGAAAATTAAATTACAACAAATAATTATCAGCAGTCCTATTCTAGCCCCCCCAGCCCCATGTCGAACTCAAAACTACTAAACACAATCATGCTAGACTAGGTGTACTGAATTGAGGTTTTAAATACATATAGTAGACCAGGGGTACAAGTATTAACAAAGGCTTAAACTTTATAACGTTCATAAACCTATACTAATGACAAACCCGAGTGGCCTTAACAAATAATTAAGTTCACAGGCCAGTCACAAAGCATCACCTCCATTACCACAACTAAGCACATTAGGACCTAAATTGCACACACATGATCGCATTAGGACCTCCATTACCACAACTAAGCACATTAGGACCTAAATCCCACTATAATCAACATCATCAGATAATTTTTCATTCTTAACTCATCATACTATTCACCTAGAACCAAAATAATCCAATCAACAACTTTCTTCGCAATAATGGCCCTCAACTAGTAGCACTAACATGTCTATAACATATCCAGAAATCAAGTACAGCCTCCTAGAGAGACAAACATATCACTGGTATTGCATAAAAACAATATGTCCCACCAACCAGCTTCAGCCTTTTCTATTTGCGGCATAGTGACAGAATCACCCAAGCCACTTTTCAGCAGACAACTTCATACCAAACTAAACTATTCACTATTACTCAAAACTTCTACAAAAATGGAAATAGACCCAAAAATAAAATAGTAAAATTACAGGAGTCTTTTTACACAACCACCTCCAATAGCATAGAAAAATAAAATCTTTTATGTCTTGGAATCCAGCCTAGCAATACAAAGTACATACTCTCCTTGAATTTTGAATCCATGCAACCAACGAAAAATCATACAGCACGACTAAAGCATGTTCCAATAAGTAACACAAAAGCAGAGAAAAGTTATTGAGACATTTTCACATAAAGAGATGATACTTACCAAGCTAGCAATGTGAGAAATAATATTTTTCCGTTAACAAGTCCATGAAGCAACTGGTAACATGTGAGTGCCTGTCATGGAACACAAAATGACAATCAAGTGATTTAATACTTCATAATACAATCCTGAGCACTGATTCATAACACTTATATTATCTGTGGCTATTGATTACACTCATAACTCATTCGGTCAGGCATCAACTTAGAGCAAAACGTAAGACCCAGTGTAGTATAAATAAACTGAGAAATTATGGATGAAAATTACAGAAGCGACTTAAGAAAATTATAAATATAACCCCTAAGATTTCATACCTACAAGTCCTCCCCAGGATACAAAACAAGTGAGTACTCTCTCCACAGAAACTAAGCAATGCATTTGTGGTGAGGCGGGCGGTGAAGCGGAGCATCTGGCAGAGGCAGTCGACCTGCTTGCCAACCTCAGAGCACTCGAACTTGAAGGAATCGGAGTCCTTGATAGCGACGTCAATTTGGTCAGAGAGGAGGATTGGGTAGGAGAGGATCTCTTCGATTCACTTCTCGTGCTGCTTGATTGCGCTCTACTTCGGGGTTTAGAGGTTTTGGGGGATGTTTGTGGGTGTTATGGGTGTTACGGCGGTGAATGAGGGTTTCGCCGCCATTGATGGTGGTGGTTGATTGTGAGGAAATTGGGATGGAGAATTTTGTTCTCTTTCAGTGCAACGCGTGTGCTTTTGTGTTATTAAAAATGGTAATTTACCGAATGTTTTTGTTTAAGAAATTAAAAAGGGTGTAATTCTGATTTATTTAATATCGTTTCTTCCTTTTTTTTTTTAACGGGAAATGTGATGAGTTCTAGTAATATATGGTTGAGATGAGCCCGTTCAATTGTATTTCTAAATGAGTATGTCTCCTGTGTGACGGTCACACGGATCGTTTTTCATGTGACGGAATCCATGGTCCAACCCATCAGCTGACTCGTATAAAAAAATATAAATTCTAATTTCTGAAAAAAAAAAAAAAAAAACTCATCCTTTCTCGCTCTCTCTCCTCTGGCTACGTACAAGAAAAATTCTCAACTATCAATCTTTGCCGAAAATCTCACCGCACTATCATCAATACGTCGGGCATAGAAAATCATCACTTGGAACGATGCAGTCGACCACCTCTCCTTCACCTTCGATTGCCAACCCATTTCCTTCCCCATATGGAGTGCAATAACGTTTTCACCTGTCATCGCAAAAAGGAGGCGGCGGCAGCAACACCATATCCTTGAAGTTGACGGATGTTCAAGATATTACCTACAGTCGCACAGTAAGAATCGGTAATCCTTGACTATTAGGCTATAAAAGATTGTTGTTTTGCCCATATTGAATTAGGGTTCGAATTTTGTTCTCTAACATTTAAATGCATTTTGGGGCAACAGGATGAAATTGGGAGTGTCAATAGCGGTTCTTGAAAGTGATAATGAATTTGCAAGTTTTAGCATTTTTTTGGTACTAATTTTGAAATTTCATAATTTTGTGGGCACGAATTGTAAACTCTCGAATAGTTTGAATTCAATGCAATGTTGTTGCCATTGTTACACACTCCATCAGACCAAAATATTAAATTCTTGTAATTTCAAATCGTCGTTGCTTGCAAAATGATTAACCCGTCCGAATCTCCATCTTTGGTTTTAAGAGTCTTTTTTTCAAAATTTTCTTAGAATCCAGTTGCTCGAGCTGAATTAGAGATTTTCATTCAGAGATTATGCGTTGATGTAAAATGTGGTACTTGTGACGAATGTGGAAAATTTTCTACAAATTTTTACATTGTTCAATTTGGTGTGTGTCCAACTCAGGATACAATCAACACTGTATATTATGCTTGGGCCATGCAACAGTTAAATCCAGAAGAACTTGGAGAAGGTGCACCTTACTCTATATGGAAGCTTAGAGAGATGCAGCAACAAGGCATCAGGGCCCTCATTTGATTATTCTCTTTCTACATTTTTTGTTTTTTCCCAAATGTTATATTATAATAGACTTTGCCAGATGAGGATTTTGTTTTTGAGCCTTACTGTTTGGCAACTCCAATTGAGATAGCACAGAGCTAGAAATTCATACAAGGCCATTTTTACATCTGCTAATTTGTCTTGTTTGTATAAACAGTAGGGTGTTTAATAATAAATCTATGTAAAGATCTCAAAACATCACCGAATAATATTGGATAAACTGGGGTTGGAGACCGATGTAAGTGAGTTTTTGGAGAAAAATATATAGGATTGAAGAGCTTTGTTTGTTTTATTGTTTGGGACTCGATGGATTGTGGATGATCTACTTAAATAATCTTAGATGATCTCGTAATATTTTGTACACATTGACATTCATGTAAAAGTGATTGCTCAAAACGTGTCACTTGTGAACTAAAATTGTCACTTCTGCAAAAAATCAAAAGTGACACTTTTTTGGACAAAAGTGACATATTTTGGTGCAAATGTGACAGTATTTTATTAGAACAAAAAACAAAAAATGAAGTGACAGTATTATAACTTGACTACTATAATTTGTGTAGCAACTATTTTTCTTCAAAAAATCAAAAGTGACACTTTTTTGGACAAAAGTGACATATTTTGGTGCAAATGTGACAGTTGTTACAGGGAAGAAAATAACGATTACTACAGTAGACAGTTTTTTGGACAAAAGTGATATATTTTGGTGCAAATGTGATATTTTTTTACAGAAAAAAACGATTACTATCAATTATTAGAAAGTGACACTTTTTATTTATAAAGGGACAGTTATATCTTAAGAAGTGACAGTATTATAAATTGACTACTATAATTTCCATAGCAACTCTTTTTCTGCAAAAAATCAAAAGTGACAGTTTTTTGGACAAAAGTGACATATTTTGGTATAAATGTGACAGATTTTTACATGAAAAAAAAAAAAATATAAATAACGATTACTATCAACTATTAGAAAGTGATACTTTTATTTATAGAGAATATCTTAAGAATTGAAAGTATTATAACTTGACTACTATAATTTGTGTAGCAACTATTTTTCTGCAAAAAAAAAATATAAAAGTGACATTTTTTTTGGACAAAAGTGACATATTTTAGTGCAAATGTGACAGTATTTTACAGGGAAAAAAAAATTAACGATTACTATCAACTATTAGAAAGTGACACTTTTTATTTATAAAAAAACAGTAATATCTTAAGAAGTGACAGTATTATAACCTGACTACTATAATTTGTGTAGCAACTATTTCTCTGCAAAAAATCAAAAGTGACAGTTTTTTGGACAAAAGTGATATGATTTGGTGCAAATGTGACATTTTTTTAAAGGAAAAAAAAATAAAAGAAAATAACGATTACTATCAACTATTAAAAAGTGACACTTTTTATTTATAAAGTGACAAYAATATTTTAAGAAGTGACAGTATTATAACTTGACTAAAATAAARCATAAATCTAATAACTTAACTGATTTTCAACAGCACCAGCAAAACAAACATAAACAAGGAGTACTATACTGTCTCTAGCTAAACCAACCCAGAAAGTCAAGTAATAATTACACGTCAAATTTCCACCTAGTAATAAAATAACTTGAAGTAGTAACTCAATAAATTAGCCCATCATCATCATTTTGCCAGATTAAACATTAGAGCGTGGGAATTGTAATTGATGCAACATGCAAAAACAGCCCATCATGACTAATAATCCCACCCCTTCACATCAGTAGCTGTAATTTATTAATTCTCAATTCATATGTTTCTTTAAACCCTCCACCCCCCCTTCATTTTTCTTTTTGTCTTCACTCTCCATCTATAGTCCAACAACCCAAAACCCCGTCACGGTTATCAAAAAATGCAGCTCCGCCAAGCCGCCGCCGCCGCGTCGGTCCTAACTCTTTCCCTTTTCCTCCTCCCCACCCCCACACACGCCGGCGCCCACAACATCACCCACATTCGCGAGGGCCCCAACTTCTCCATCTTCAACGACTACTTAAACAAAGACACAGCTGGCGCTGGAGATCAACCGCCGGGAGACGATATCCATCTGCGCCGTGGACGACGCCGCGATGAACGATCTGCTCTCGAAAATCCTCGAAAAATGGGATCCTACAGTTCTCCGGCGAGACGAGTCAAATCGCGGTGCAACGTCGAGGATTTTTTTTCGAAATACACTGATATTCTCCGGCGAGGCGAATCCGGCGACAATGTTTTTCTGGAAATCGAACGTGAACCCTATTTTTTTTTTTTTTAAGAAAATCAAACGAGAAATTGAAGAAGGAAAACAGATGAAGAGGAGAAAGGTTGGGGCTTTACGTAGCTTTGAGCGACGTTTGGCCAGGATTTTCCGTTCTATGGCCAGGATTTCCAGCGGCGAGGAGGGAGTTTTGATGGGGCAGAGAAAGGGTTGGGAAAGAGGATGTGAGTTTCTTTTATATGGGATCCAGTTTGGTGGGTTGGATTTGGGTTTGGGGCGGGTTTTGACTCCGTCATACGGTAAAAAATCCATGTGGCTGTCACATTTAAGTTTTTGCCTTTCTAAATTATAACAATTTTTAATACTTAATAAATATTACTTTTATTGTTAATCAGTGATCTAAAAAATAATATGTTAGATGGGAATTTTATATATGTTTATTTAGTCATAATTTGAGGTAAGTATCAAGTATTTTCTTAAATATTAATATATGTTGTTACTAAGATCATTATTATGTAAGAAAATAGTTTTTGGGAAATTAAATAAATAAATATAAATACTTTTGTGATAATTATAAAGTTTTAAATTTTACATTTTAAATTCAAAGGATGTCGTATTTCAACATGTGTCTTGCATGTGTAATCACTATTTATTAATTATAAATAATTTTATATTTTAATATCTAGATTGAATTTGTTAAAATTTTATTTACATACTCATAAAAGTTCAAAAGATGTCACATTTTCAACTCATGTCTAATTTCTATTTATTAATTATTATTATTAAGTATTTGTATATATTTTAATGTTTAAATTAAATCAGATAATAATTATTATTCACATACTTAAAAAAAATTCAAAATGTGTCATACACCCAACTTATGTTGCATTGTACCGGTGTTGAATTAATATTTATTAATAATATAATTGAATATTTTTATATTTAGATTAAATTCATTACTGACATTACATACTTACATTATTTCAAATAACTTGTAATATTACATATATAGAATATTTCAAATTCTAAAACAAAATTATTTTGACTCTTAATACAAATATAACTTGTTTATTATTTTCATAATTATTATTTTTAATTAAGAATATGCGTATGTAATTTGTCTTTTAATTAAGATAACTAATTAAAAAAAATTTAATTATATATTTTTATTTTTATATTAGGAAAATAAAAGAAAAATATTGAATTAAGTAAAAAAAATGTTGAATGAGGCCAAATATAATAAAAAAGAACTAAATTAGAGAAAATTTAATAAAAAAAATTATTAAATTAGGTAAAATATTAGTCTTTGATGATACATCATAATTTTTGATTTGACAAAAAAATCATGGGAAGTAGACACATAGATTAGAAGGGTTCTTCATTAATTTAGTTACTCAAGATTTGTCAAGAAATAATTAAAAAAAAAAATCTTTATGATCATTACAAAATTTTTAATTCTAGAAATAAAAATAATGTATACTCAACCAGTGATTCGTACCAATGTATATTCACTGTTTATTAACTATTATTATCTTTAAACAACTTTATAATTTAATATTTATATTAAATTCGTTAATAAACTTAGTTGAGTATTTATAAATATTCAAAAGATGTAACACTCTTAGCCCGTGTCTAATCTCCATTAATTAATTAATCAATTATTATTTTTGTATTATAATATTTAGACTAAACTCCTTAATAATTTTTCGTTACATGCTTAGAGAAATTTAAAAGATGTCATGTTGTATTGTGCCGGTGTCTAATCCATACTTATTAGCTATTATTTTATATTTTGCACTTTTTATGTTTAGATTATATTCGTTAATAATATTTAGTTACATACTTAGACTATTGCATAGCTCATAATTAACTTATATTTATATTTGAGATTCTAAGAATAAAAATAATTTTCTTTTTATTATAAATACAACTTATTTAGAATATTTTTATAATTAAGTTATTTTTGAGATTAACATTATCTTATAAGTAATTTGTATTTTAATTAAGATGCGTAATTTAGTTTTATTTTCTATTATATACGACTTTTTATATGTTTATATTAGAAGAATAAAAATAAATATTAAATTAAGCAATAATATAATAAAAGAAAAATATTAAATTAAGCATAATATAATAAAAGGAGAATATTAAGTTACACAAAAGATAATAAAAGAAAATTATATTAGATTAGGTAAACATTATAATTCCTATATTTTTGTAAGTCCCGAAACCTCCAAAATTTGTCAAGTAAGCATTCGAAGTTTTTTTTTTTTAACAAATTAAACTTTCTTACGATTTATATTTTTTATATTTTGTATAGTTTTTAATATATTTGTTATTACAATATTTACTTATATTGAATTATTAAATATAAAACATGCAATCACAAATTATTATCAAGAAGAAAATAAACAATTTTTTTTATTTTAATTATATAAAGAATAAATATCATTTTTTTTCATAAAAGAAACATATTGAATGCTATTAGTAATAATGTACACGTCGCACTTAGGTAGGTGTACCTATACGCAGAGGTCAATGTTTATTCTTGATTTGTGTTCGAAATTATGGTGGGTTTTTTTCTTTTCCCGAATATGTATTATATTTTATGTATATGTTATATATAAAATAACATTTATTCTTTAAGAACTCACATGTGCTCGATAAATTATTTTTAATTATCACTAATTATTTATAACATTTTTATATTAACGATTATGCCTAACGGCTATGATATTAATTAATCCTAAGTGGGTAACTGTAATATATCTATAAACATAGGGGGTGCTTAGATATATTTATTGCTTAGAAAAAAATATATAAGACCGAATCAAAGCTCAATGGGGTTTTTGTAATTTTAAAATTTATGTGGGTTTTTTTTGTAATTACCCCAATTTTTTGGGCAGTTTTTGTAATTTACACAAAATTTTGGGTAATTTTTATAATTATCCATCTATATAACCTTTTGTTGGTCATTCTACACATACTAAACTGGGTTCCAGTTTGGAATGTTTTTGTTACTTATAATGTTTTTTGTCTGGCGATTTTTGTAAGAAAGCATATAATGTTTTTTGCTGCATAAAGATTTTCAAGTCCTCCCAAGTGTGCAGAGCACCTAGTTGAAGCAGAAAGAGAAAAGTATATTCAATTCATACATCACATGTCTATTGTTACACCCAGAACTAAAATGAAATATATATTGGGATTCCAAATAAACTTGGGATTGTTACAAGACCTACCATAGGTGTAAAATTGCCAAGTGACGATGCAATTCTAAAGAATTAAGGCCACACAAACAAACATACTTCACTTGAATCCAAGTACCAAAATTTTTAAGCGCCCATAGTAAATATGTCAACGCAAAAGGTACATATCATGATTTGAAAATCAACATGCCAAGTATCTTGCTCATTCAAAGCACAATCATTCTCTCACTAAGACTCAAGAAACTGTGACCCCAATTATATACAGTCAAACAAACATAATGAGTTCCATCAACTAGAACATGAAGGAGCTTCAGAAATATAAATTTAAATTTATTTTATACTCACCTGTGGAGCAAATATATATGCAAGTGTTCCAAATACCGCACCTCCTAAAACGAACCCAATTACAAAATCAGCACCACTTCCACTGCTACAATCACTACATGTACAAAAAAAATTAATTTAATCTATTAGACAGTGCAACTTATTGGTGTTATTAATAAACAACAATTAGAAAAGTTTATAAATTAAATATACTTTTCAAACAGTATATCTAAAAGACTGTTTATATTCACATACCATGTATGTGTTATATATAAAATAAAAGATTAAAACATAACCCTTGACTGTATAGTTATGTAGTTAACTAATTTTGTTAAACAATGCTACTTTTTAGGTATTTGATAAATACATACAAAGAGTGACACACACCAAACTTTCTTGAATTATAAATAACACACCTTCGGACACACTATAATGAACTTCAGCTAATCACTTTAATAATACCAAAGAAAATAACAATAATAATTAATTAATTAATAATAATAATAATAATAGGCCCTCTCTGCAGTTTGTACCCCTGCATGTGCTCTGCCATCACATACTCCAGCTTTAATCACTATAATGCACACCGTCCATTCCTTTACAATCTCATATTCTCACCATATAAATTGCTCCTTATTTTAAAATTACAAAATTACCCCTAAGGTTTGTTGAGTGATAAAATTAAGGTGCTATATTTGTAATTGTGAAAGTTAGTTGGGCTTTATTGTAATTAGGTCAAATCTAAAAGGTACTTTTGGTTAAATAACCCTTTTTGTAATTTACAAAACATAAATAAATCTAATGGAGCTTCTGACCGGTAAGAAGCCTTTAGACCCTGAATTCGGAGAATCTATAAACATTGTTGAATGGATAAGAAGAAAAATGCAAAACAACGAGCCTCTTGAAGAAGCTCTAGACCCAAATGTAGGAAACACCAAACATGTTCAAGAAGAGATGCTGTTTGTTTTAAGGTTTGCTATTCTTTGTACTGCCTAGAAACCCAAGGACAGGCCTTCGATGAGAGACGTTTTGTCGATGCTCGGAGAAGCAAAACCGAGGAGAAAAAGCAGTGCAAGTAATCAAGATAATGCTAATAGACTGGTATTTAGCAATTCACCTGTGAATGGCCTTTTGTGAGTGTATAATTGCATTGTTTTCCAGGTTTTTGTATTTAGCCCATTGTACTTAGATTTTTTTTTAATCTTATTGTAAGTTTCATAATTTGTGTCTAGAATAAGAAGAGTATAAGGGATGTTCTTGCAAGTAATACTATTTGTTTTAAGGTTTGCTATTCTTTGTACTGCCAAGAAACCCAAGGACTGGCCTTCGATGAGAGACGTTTTGTCTAGACCAAATAATATATGTATACCGTGACCTTTGTAAAATATACACTCATTCAAACTACTCCAATAACCGTGTGGTGTAATTAATATTTAACATTTATCGTTTGGTCATGCTCTTCCTCTAAAGATGACATGAAGTATTTCAAGGATATTATTTTAACCCACATGTAAACATTATAAGCTTCAGTTCATCAACACTCAAGACATATTTCTGACTATAAACAATGCAAAATCCAAATTAATGAAATATAAACTACATAGATCAGGCCAAAGAGGGGTAATCTTGTAGCACTATATGCACTCTAATGAGCATGGAAAGAACAAAATTTTGACTAATATCTACATCTGCTAGCCTTTCCTTTCACCAACAGGTAGAACATACTAGTAATTAGAAATTGGCAACACATTATTTTAGGACAAAATTAAGTTATCAATTATAACCCTTCAAGGAAGTTGAAAGCAAATCCGGTAAAGTCTGAAACATGCTTCAGCCCATTCCACACTAGCATGATTGAAACCAGTAGCTCCGTCTCATGATTCAAAAACCAGTAATCGAACAATATCATTTGTATTTAAACAACATTGTCCATCAATAAAAGATCAATCAGCAAAAAAAAAAAACTATTCTAACTCCATAAGGAAAACAAACACACATGTTCATCACATACTACAGAATCTATTATATTCATATACAAACACATATGAGTTACAATATATTAACTACTATTAAAAGCTTCAAAGTAGTAATCCTTGGAAATATATTTCTACTTGTTCCTTTTTCTCTTTTTACAAAAGCCTGAGCAACCTATCTCTTAGCTATGCAGCCAATGTACACACAATTATTGAGAAAAACACCAATAAAGGAAATCACATAAACCAAATCAGGCAGGAAAAATAAGATAAATTGAATTGGTATTCAGTCCCAATACAACCTGAATAAAGTATCAACGACACACACAAATAGATATGGAAACTGAAATGGATAGGGCTCGGAATTTAGAAGTTTCTGCTTAGAGTGAGACGAACGGCGAGTGCGAATTGAATGCCAACATCGAGTGCGAATAGAATGCGAGTGCGATTGATTGAAGTTGAACAACGAGTGGGGATTATTGATCTAACCTTGAAGACAAACGGGGAGTGAGACGCTGCCTTCGATGATAGGCCGTGAATTCACAAGTCTATGGCGGTGGTTGTGAGCTTGTCTATAGTCGGTGGTCGTGATGGCGCGGTGGCGGTGAGCTTCGGAGACGCGAATTTCGGAGTGACGAGACGAGTGTTCTGTAAAAAGAGAGAATTTTTTATTATTATTATTATTATTATTATTATTTAAATTGATATTATTTAATTTATGTAAATAGTGACCGAATTTGGAGGGAATGTTGTATGTCATTAAACAGTTTAACTTATTGAAAGTGTTTATAACTTATTCCATCACAATAAGCTCTTTTAGGCTGTTTTGGTAAGAACAAAGAATAAGCTCCTGATAACTTATTCTGCCTAATAAGATACAAATCGTAGTTTTTTCTAATAAGCTCCTACATTATTTGGTAAAATCATTTTTTATCCTTTTATATTGTAAAAAATATATTATTTATAAACTAATATATTACTTTATATTTTACGAAAGTATTTTTATTAGTCATAATTACAGTTTTATTTATTATTATAATTATTTTTTTAACTATTTTTCAAGTATTTATCTTTTTTTTAAATAATCTTTTGGGAAGTCTTCATTAATTATTATTATAATTTAATTTCTTTTATTCTTTATTTTTTTATGTATAATATTTTATATTTTTTTATCATGTCTATATTGGTAAAATTAACTTTCAATCAACTACTTTAATCAACTAATTTACCAAGCACTAATTGAAAACCAGCTACCGACTATCAGCTATCAGTTATCAGTTATCAGCTATCAGTTGTTTGAATCAACTCAACCAAACAAGGCCTAAGTAAATAGTGATCGAAATTTCGCTAGTTATGCACTTATAGATTCGATTTTTTAGATAAATAGTAATAAAGAATTTTTGTGGCTAACTTTTTTATTTTTTAACTTTATGCAGTAACATTGAGTTTAATTTGTTTATAGCGACTAAATTATTTTAGTAAATAATTCTGTCGGTAATCTATTACTACTTTCTCGTTATTATCTTTTTAATTTTGATTCTCATTTTACTCGATATTCTGTTGGTATATTGTCACTATTTAGCGACGGACTTAATCTATCGCCAAATTCTGTAGCTATTTTACAATTTTCTTGTAGTGTAAGTCATTAACATGAGAATTCACAAAAGATAATTTATTACTATTAGTTTTAATCTATTTTTTATAAACACACACACATATATATAACTTTTAGAATATGTAAATAACTTTTTGTTAATTATTGTTTATATTTATCTCATTTAATTCATAATAAATGATGAATTATTTTATTATTTGTAATATTTATATTTAAGATTTAAAAATAAGCATTTATAATTTAATTAAAATTTGATTATATTTTTATCTAATTTAAAAATACATTTGGATTTATATTATTATATAATATTCCTGATTTTCCAACTTTCTTTCATTGTTAAATTTATTAATAATAACCGGCGTTTCGGGGTTTCACATCCAAAATTCAGAAAAAATGTTGATCAAGCACCAAAAAAAAACAATGATGTCGGTTCTATTATGAGCATTGAGAAAATCGACGTCCAAATATTGCAACCATCGAAGTCTCGTCCTGTCGGTTTCCTCACCTTAGTTTATAATGAAGAAAACACAGTGCTACGCTTTCGATTGAAATGGAAAGAAAATTAAGCTCGCTTCAGTTTTGTTTTTTTTTGTCTAATACCATTTAAGGATGAGAAATTGTTCAAGTTTTGAATCAAAACATATGTTGTCTTCCTTTGCTTCTTTTATTGTTTCTGTTATAATGGCCCAAGTCCCTGAATTAATCCCGGCCCATTACTGCAGCCCACGCTGGCAGCCCAAAACCACGACCCAATTCCACCGGGTCGGGGCGATTTGGATCCGCCTACGACTTAATCTCGGTCGCCCATTTTAGGGTTTCAATCTGGACCGTTGTTTACCCCTTATAACCCCTAACCCAAAACCCTAGCTGCTCACTCTGAACTCTCCACTCTCTCTCTTCGGCTGCTCTCTCTCCCTCCCGATCTTTGGTCTTCTCTCTCTATTTTTCCCTTCTTGCCGGAAAAGTTCAGACCTTGTGCGTGAAAATAACGTGATCTGTGTGAGAGTGGTGCTGGGGGTTAGGGTCAACAGGGGTTCCGGTGCGCCGCCTTGGGTCGTCGTCCGAGGGGTGCTAGCTGCTGCCGGCGGCAGTTTTGAATTCCAGGAGCCAGTTTACTGCTGTGTAAAAAGGGGGCCACTTTGTGGAGATCTGAGCCGGTTATCAGATCTACGACCTGCCCTATTCCGGTGACTTCACGGGAAAGGGGGTTTCTCGTTCTAGTTTATTTTATCGGTTTAGTCTTTGTAGTCCTTTTTATTTGATGTTTTCCCCTTTCGTCTTCTATTGATCGTTGTTTCTCGTGTTTCAGGAAGGTGCCAAAGATTGCTAGAGATCTGGAGTGAAGACGAGAGGCTCGGAGTCCGATTGCTGCTGGGCCGTGGGCTGGAGCTGGCTGCTGTCAAGAATTCAAGCCAGGCCGAAAACTGGGCTGCAGCGAAAACAGAAGGATTCGAGCATATTGGCTAATTATGGACAACAACCTTGCTGTCCGGGCCTAAACGACGCTTGACGAACAAGAAAAGCTTCCGTTGTCGAGGAAATCAACGGGTACCGGACGTCGAGCATACCCAACAGTAGTATCAGAGCGCTCGACGTCCACCGCTCAGGTGGATTGGGGTGTGCCTACGTGGGATCCTGCTCTGGTAAAATGGCTTGTACCTCTCTATTTTAAATTTCATAGATAAATACTGCTTGTCGCTGGTTTTAACTGTTTGAGGCATAGCTGGTAGATCTACGTTAGATTTAGGCTAGTCGATTGATTGCTACGTGCTCACGTTTTGTGTTTATTGCCGGTGCTTAATATGTTATCTGCTTCTTTGTGCTATTTTGTTTTAATCTTCTCTCGTTTTGTGATTTTTATCTTTCATGCGTAATTTAGCTTTTGACTGTCCACGCACGTCAAACCCTCTTGCCCGGGCCGCTCAGCACCATAGGGGATTTTGAGGGGCGTTGGCTGTCGATCTTGTGATAAGGTCACCAACCGACTTATGTAATAAGTTAGTAAGTGTACCGACGAGCTTCCGTTGTGATCTAATCAATCCAACGATTGATCGTCATTGTGACTTGCGTGTTTCGTGTGTTATATTTCTTAAGTTAATTACTTACGTGTTCGCACTCTTCTGTCATTTGTTGCCGTGTTGCATGTGTGTAACTCGTTGTCGAGTGTTATCTTAAATTTTTTTTTCAAAACTTGTGTGTTTTTCAAAAATGTCTTCGACATCTGCTTTTAACTTACGTACGTTTAATGGTAAAATAGATTTTGCCATTTGGAAATAGAAAATGAAAGGGATTTTAATTCAGCAAAAGGTTTTCAAAGCGATAAGTAGTTTTTCGGGAGAAATTACAGAAAAAAAATCTTGAAATGGATGAGTATGCTTACTCTTCGATTATTTTATATCTGTCTGATTCTGTTTTGCGTAAAGTTGGTAAAATTTAATACAGCAAAAGAGTTATGGGAAAAACTTGAGGAGTTATATACCGAAATCTCTTTGCCGAACAAGTTGTTTTTACTTGAAAATTTTTTTCTCTTTAAACTTGATTTGTCTCGAGAAGTTGATGATAACCTTGATGAGTTTACCAAACTTGTGCAAGATATTAAACGAGCCGGTGATAAACATATTGATGATTACACTCCTATTGTTCTCTTAAATATTATTCCTGACTCTTACTCTGATGTTAAATTTGCCATAAAGTGTGGTCGGGATCATGTGAGTCCTGAAACTGTTGTTAATGGTCTGAAAAGCAAGGAATTAGATTTGAAAAACCATATAGGGTCAAGGAGTTCCGGTGAGGTTAATTTCGTTAGAGGAAGATCTCGAAGCCGCTTTCAAAACAAAAAATCTTCCTCCGACCAAAATAACCAAACTTTTTACAAAAAGAAAGGCAAAAGCAAGTCTAGGTCTCAGTCTAGGCTTAAGAACCGAAAATATTATAATTGTGGTGAATCGGGTCATTACATTCGTGAGTGTCATTTGCCTAAGAAAAACAAAAATCAAAATTTTCAAAAACCAACAAAATGACCAGGCTAATATGGCTTCGAGTAGTGAAAATAATGTTGATGTCTATATGGTCATTGAAAATGTTGATGTTGTGAATTCTGTGTCGTCGTTTTCTGCATGCGAAAATGAGTGGCTTGTTATTCTGCTTGCACATTTCATATGACTCCATTTAGAAAATTATTTTTCAAATTATAAGGAAGTGTCGCATGGGTCTGTGTCTATGGCTAATGAGAAAAAGTGTCAAGTTGCTGGTGTCGGTGATGGCTGTTTGAAATTTGATTCTTGTTATGGTATGACTTTGAGAAATGTTAGTGTCACGCCCCATTTTTGAAAAATGTAAAATTTAATTTTTCATAAACAAAACTTTCAAAAAAAAGGGCATGAGTTTTCAATAAATTACAATCACAACATAAATTGAGCGGAAGTGTGAATAAAACTTAAATATTTATTTGACAATAGGAGATTCACTTAATGAATCAAAATAGTAGTACTCGACTGTTCAAGGAGTTTTAAATAGAAACACAAGTCTCAATATTTATTTGTAATTTGACATAAAATTAAGATACCAATTCATAGAAAGGAAAATGAAATAGCATTGAAAATAGCATCTTCGCATCCACCGCCTCGTACCACATCCAACTCCTTAACCTAAAAAGTTTTATAATAATGGGTGTGAGCTTTCAACTCGCTCAGTGGGGATTTGTTTGTCAACATTAAACGCAAATCATACAAACCATAAATGAATAGTTACAACACACTGTCAGTCGTTCATAGATGTTAGCCAACCATAGTTTTAGCTCGAAAGCTACTGTTGTTTTAGCCCGAAAGCTACTGTTGTTTTAGCTCGAAAGCTACTATGGAATGTTGAATTGAGACATAGATAATTCATACAATCGCATATAACATAGTCAAACATGGAACACGTTCGGCAATGTTAAGAAGAAATCATATAAATCATAAATGAATGGCTACAACACACTATCATTGTTTTAGCTCGAAAGCTACTATGGAATGTTGCATTGAGACATAGATAATTCATATAATTGCATTTAACATAGACAAACATAGTTTTGAAAAGAGTTTAGAATCACCCACTTGAATGTTGTTTCGTGAAAATGCGAATGTAGATGCTCGTGCTTGAAAATCCTAGTTTCGAGAACCCTCGTTCCCTACATTGAATATAATAGCTTAACTTAGAACTTGAATTTAAAAATTAATTTGGAATATTTGAAAAGATAATGAATTCGTAACCTTGATTTGAACGTCCGGTCACGGAATTTAAATAAAATGGTAGATACGGATGTTTTTGGTAATGTTCTTGAAATTGGAGAGGTGAAAAATAAGATAACTTGAAAGTTTTGGGGCTGGAATGGAGTTTTTTTTATAAATTTGGATGCTGAATTTGAGTTTTGAGTAAATTGGGAGCTCAATCGAATAGGATTAAGAGTCTTAGGGGTCAATTGAAGTGGTTTAGAAAGTTGGGGGGCTAAATTGCAATTTTTGGAAAATCTTAGATTAAATAATTGGGTCTCAGCCCTAAACTCCTTCAACCCATCCGTCTCTTTTTCTTTCTTCCTTCTTTCTTTCTCTCGGCCGAAAATCCCAAAACAGAAATCGGCCAAGGCGCAGCAACCGGAAAAATTGGACGGCGAGGTGTGCAGCAACCGGCGAGGCGTCGCTCGCCCTCTCTCTCTCTCTCTGGGCCCGGGCGAAGAAGGGCGGCGGTGGCTCTGGAGTTGATGGTTTGTGATGTTGTGGTTGGAATCGATAGTGGTGGTAGGGATGATGGTTTTGGTTTTGATTTGGAAAGCTGTAGATTAGAAATGAAAGATAAATCCTTTACCTTCTTGCCTTGAGATTTTGTTTGCTGAATGGATTTCTTTTGGTATAGTTTTGAAAAATGTTGTTGAAGTTTTGAGAAGTGTGTGGCTGCAGAATATGTTGGAAATGTGGATGTTGGGGATAAGGTTTTGGTATATAAATCAAGACAAAACAATTGAATAAAAGAACTCATCTTTGTTTTAAAAAGTTAGAGTTGTAGTGGGCTTGGCCAAGTTATAAGGTTTGGATTGGGCTTGGTTAGGATTTTGTAAACTAAAATGTGTTTGAATTTGGGCCTTAGTAAAATAAAATAATATTGTTTAAATTTGGGCTTTGGTAAAAATAGAATAAAATAAAAATAATGTAATTGGATTTGAATAAAAGGGCTTATTGGACCTTGAAACAATAGAATTCAAAATTAAAAAAAACAATATTGGGCTTCAAAATTATAAGGAAATAAAAAGCTTGGGCGTTACAGTTAGACATGTGCCTGATTTATGCAATAATTTGATTTCATGTGCTGCATTGGGAAGATGATGGGTTTGGAGGGTCGTTGGGGGAAGGGTTTGAGGGGTCGTTGGGGTGAAGGGTTTGATGAAAATTTTGAAAAGGGTCTCTTGTTGATTTTCAAAGCCTGTCAAACTGATTCAAGCTTTTGTGTTGCCTACTTATGGAAATTCGTCAAAAGATCAATAGCTTGCCCGCAAGAGAACGGGGTCGCGCGTAGTTTGGCAACTTGACTCGAGTCGTCTCTCGAGGAACATACAATCGGAAATCTCAACAGTTTGTTCAACTTCAAATTCACATACAATTGGGGGGGGGGGGGGGGGGGGGGGTTTGATTGTTTTTATTAACTAAGAATTTAAAAAGCATAAACACTAATTAAAAACTAAATAATCTAATATATTACCTAGAGTAATTATTCTAAGAACTTTGAACAAAATCAACTAGCAACAAGAGCAGCAATTATCTAG